>JAGXCT010036228.1:10944-59539 GCA_022495035.1 Philopotamus ludificatus
AATAAAATAAAATAATATTAATTATAAGAAAATAATATGTAATCGCTTCACGACTCAAAAAAAAAAAAAAAAAATTAACCCTTAAATGCATGAATTTAATTCTGCGCATTGTCCGGACACATCAAGGAGTTGATCTAAAAGCTCATTGACTAAGCACTTTGTTGCATTTTTATAATGCCATGCAGTAGAATTTATTTATTGGCTATGAAATGAGTTATAAGCTCGAAATTGCATTGTTGTAGTTCTGCATCACGATGCATTTAAGGGATAATACTGCAATCGACTTAAAATTTTCCGATTTTCGACTTGTTTTCTGTACATATTAAAAAATATTGTATATTAAAAGTACAGTAAGCCCAGTTGTTTTGAAATCATGTCCAATTTCTTTACTTAATACCTTACCCTTGTATCGAAAAATTATTCTTGGCTTATCACTTTTCACCCATCTCTCGATTTGTGCGGTATATACGTTCCACGATAAAGTCACGTAAATGAAAATCGGATAAAAGAAGACGTTAAGCTCATACATAATCATGAATCATGAAAAAATAACTTAGAGCTCATACAAAACGTAGGGATGTGTTCCAAAATAACCGCGTAAAAATCAAGGAGTAAAATTTAACATTATCAGTCATTATCAGAAAAAAAATACCTTCTCATTATTTCTCGTCGAGTCTTTAAAGAGCGTTCAACATTTGGTTACCATATCGATATATAGCACCATATTTTCAGTTTTCTATTGATTTATAACTACCTTAATATTCTTAGAAATAAATAAATATAGCTCTTTTTCAGAATCGCTGTTATATTTGCTTTCGCGATTTTTTTGCGCGTTATTTAAAAGCAAAACTACTTTAAATAGAAGATTTATAATCAGGTATCTTACAGTTTATGCACAGTGAAGAACGGTTTTAAACTACTCTTTAAAGATTAATGTCGTCGTCCAAGCTTTCTTGATAGTTCTCTAATGTACAGGAATAAAGTCCATATTTATATCCTTCAAAGATCTTTCCTTGATCAGTAATAGTTCATATTTCCATCAACAGATGCATTATAATATCGTAAGATTTTTAAAAATTAAATAAATATGCCCTGCTAGGTTGAAGAAAATCTTCAATTATTCCTGCTATTTTGCTAAAAATTGCATTCCTTCTTGGTTTTTTACAGGCGGTTTTTTTTTGTAAACTGCACAAAAACACCCTCGTTAATCAAACCATGTACTAAAATAATTTGATTTAGAAATAGTATAGCAAAAGCTAATGGCTCTGACTATATTCTTAATAAAATATAATTACGCATTGATACAGATGTTGCAAAGATTAACATGTAAGCGATTTAACTCAAACCATACAAAATTATATTAAATTGCATAATGATTATTTATTATCATTTTTTTGATTCACAATAATATTTTTTAAGATTGTATAAAATTTTCAGGTTTTTTGATTGATTATATTTGCTAATTTCCGATTTTAATATGAAAAAATATACAAAGTCATTAATTTTTATTTCAGGGATGATAAAATAAATATGGGGTGTGCCTCTGAATTATGTCCAGACACCTCGAGTGTGCTTTATCTGTCATCTGAAAATACCCAAACACTTTTGAGATGCTCTGTTTAAACAGGAGCACGTTTGTCCAACGCTTAATATTGCCTTGACTTCGGTCTTTGTCAAGTACTATAATGGAGCAGCCGCTCCGATGAATATGTAGTGCTGAAAAATAAATTAAAAATCTTCTGCCCGCTCACAATCAAGAGAGTTTTGAATAGATGAAAGTTTTTGCATACATTTTAATAAATATGAATATTATGCATAATCACGCGCTACTACAATCGTCCCACCCAGGGCATTAATCCACAAAAGAGTAGAAAATGTTTTCTCCTCTTTTTACCTATCTTCTTTTATCTCTTTTAGCTTGAAGACAAAGAGTAGTCGGCGTATGATGACCATAAAATTGTCTACTGACGTAGTTGAATGTGGCACTGTAAAAACGTTATTGCCACAACGCTTCTGAAAAATAATATTTTGCACAATAACCGCATTATTAATAATATGTATTATTTAAACATATTTTATACTATATTTTTATATATTTGTGGCAGCAGTGTCTCGGGTCATACATCAAGTACGCACTGTTGCTGTGTATGTACAGCGTGTCCCAGAACTTTTAACCCATCACGGCCCTCGGGCAGTTTTTCTAATCAAGCTTCCATCTGCGAGACACGTACGGAACGTTTTGGATCATCATATTTTAGGGTGACTTGAGTGAGAAAGGGTGGCAGGCCCACGGGGGTGTGGGGTAGTCGAAAAGAAGTGGTACAATTTCCCAACGCCAGTGGCGAAAAACTAAAATGAAATTTTATTTTTATGCCCGGCTGGGATAACATCTCGCTTACTTTAAAAAAAAAAAAAGAAAACAGAAAGAAAGATAACAACAAGTAAATTGGTCTTGCGAAAAACCGCGAATGTCGGAAAATTACTTTCGGCCAACAGTTAAATGTGTGCCGCGAACAAAAAAGCACCCACTGTAATTTAAATACGTTGTTTACTCGGATAATGCAAATCTACATACACTTTTCTTTTTACATGTTTAATCTGAACAACAACAAAAAATGGTATTTTGAAAGCCGGAAAATTTTCGGGTTTTCCTCCTCCTAATTTATTCCACCTGTATCAATGCCACGTCCATTTATACGTACGCGCTCATATCCTCCGTTTTTTCTCTTCGCCAACACGGAAACCCCCCCTTTTTTCTTAACAATCCCATGGGGACAATAAAAATATCCCGTTTTTTTTTAACCACCATTTCTCGGGGGTGCCAATTTCAGGACCGGTCTGCCTCCACACATATGAAAAGTGTATGTAATCATCCGTGGGGGCGCGGGGACGGGTGGGTCCCGAATATTATACGAGAAATCCCAACTGGGCCATTTGTCTTTTAATGATTCGGATCAATACCCTGAAGCTGGCAACATTTTTGAATTGATTAAAATAATATTCGATGTATGCGGTCCATGCCATTGAGATTTTGTAACAAAAATAAATAAATACAATTATCAGTCAAAAGATATAAACAATCATTGATGTGCTATGCACTTCGATACGGTTAACTTTAAAAAAAATATCCCTGAATCTGATGAGTATATAAATAAAGCTCCTCTCTATATATTATAGATACATTCTAGATCGAATCACTTTAGATGTTTAAGTTTGAACAGCATTTTTCTTAATAGAGTTCTAATACTCCCATGCTTTTTAAAATCCATAACTTGTTCCTACCTCATTTAAATTGAATCCAAATAATATTTTAAACGTATTTAATCATCGTTGAATCAATTTTTAATCAGGAAATACGAAAATTTGAATGAAAAGTAAAGACGAAATCTAGGTATTAACCCTTTGATTGGTATAAGAGTAAGCACTACTATACCCCAGGTAGAGTATCAATCAACGTAAATGTACGCCAAACGCCTTGGCGCCTTATTTTAAATGGCATGCTTTAAATTTTGAATAAAATATTATTACTTATATTTTTATAAATACTACATAGATTTATAAAAATATAAGTGAAAATTATTTTAATTTTATCATTTATTTTTAGATAAGAAAAAAATAGCTAAACATTGTACATCGGAAAATGGAATGGCCTTAAATGCGATTAACAGCAAAAATCTTTGGCACTTATTTTTTATATTGCACTGTTCAGGTCCATACATAATTGTTTTTTTTTATTATTTCAAAAATATTAAATCCATCAAGATATTGGATGAACTAGCCGAAGAATAACTTAGTTTTATTGAGAGCGAAGATGAAAAGATCATAAAAAATCTGGATATCTATTGAATCTAGTCTATCTAGGATAATCTAGTCTATCTAGCATATCTAATGAGTCTATCATTTGAATATTTTTTCAGACCAAGATTCGGACTAGAGTGGCTGAAGAGGTACCTCAACTTACGAGAGTAGAAGAACTTAAATGGGAAGTTGGTGAAGGTTATTGCCCTTATAACGTTAATATGTGCACAATTGATAAACCTAATATGATGTTTAGTTTAATGGACAGTTCCCGAAAATCCCTCAATCAATATAAGAATATTTTTTTCGGCCATTAAACAAGATTATACTGAATGCATTTAATCTTTATCAAATAAAGACAAATAATAAACCTAAAAATATGCTGAGAACCACTGATATTGAATTCTGTATAAGTTATTATAAAAAATAGAATTGTTAAAATGAAAGGTTATGAAAAATCGCGTCAAGAAAACTCGCGTAATTTAATGACGCCGATTGTCTATTGAATGTATTAATAGTTATATTATAGATTCATATTTATACTAATCAAAATAGTACCGTTAAGATTTAAGTTTTGGTGATCATAAAAAGAAAAATCAATTGCCAGTTGTGCATTTTTCATTTTACAAATTAAAAAGAAAATAGTAATGGGATCATTAAATTCATATTTTTATGGTAGATTTTCTTTAGTCATAATTGACACTGAAAATCAAAACTACCTCTTGTATTTAAACCATTATTTCATATATAATTTTTAATGTTGATTAATAAATTATTAATGAGAATTAGGTCGAAGTTAGTTGGATGATGGCCATGAGATATATTTATAATTAGGAATATAGCATGTTGAGAAAAGTTTTGCAATCTTTCAGTTTTTATTCGAAACTATTCCGCATTCCAATAACTCAGACCCAATGAACAATTTAACAAATCAGACACAACACGTTACGATTTTTTCTTATACGGTTAAACACAGCACGGAATGAGTGAGATCGGAGAGTGGGAGGGGGGGGTGGATAACAATCATCCGGGACGGAAATCCAACCAATTCCAAACTTTACCAGAATCCGGCTGATCAGATCGAACCGGAATTGTACCAGCGGAGGCGAAAGAAATGTATACATTTAAACTTGGACAAAAGTCCGTCAGACCCAAATCTCTGGGCCCCGATCATAAATACAAAAAGCCACCCCCACAACCCGTCGCCCCTACGCCCACCGCCGCGGCTCTGTCCAGATAGCGCCATTCAAATAACGCTTTGCTCGACGCCCAGTGTTAGAACTTTGCGTCACCTTATATCATTATCCAAATAAAATTACGCCCTGTGCGAAATCCCATTACGGCATGCAAACATCGCCGGGCTATCCCGAATCTTCGCTTCCATATATCACCAGAGGAATTAGACCCAGGTTCGGTCCCACCCCCACACCACTCCAGGGGACCCCCATCTCCGGGCTCCGGGTTCCGGGGGAGGAATAAAACATGTGATATCTTAAATAAATAGCCTCCTCCCCCCCTCTCGCCCAGGCCAGGGCTGACACACACACACACACACGTGTGAAACAGGGCGCGCTTCCTCCGACATTCATCCCTTTTAGTGTCAAAAGAAAAACTTGGAAAAAAATGGGTAAACAAATCCTCCAATTTCCATCACATTTATTCACGCCCGTATACTAACGCGGCACGGCGATATAAGGCAAACACCATGGACGCCCGTTGATAAATCCTCGGCCAGTGCAATAACCCTGTGTGTCCGAAAGATGAAATATTTCTAATAAGAAAAAAAAATCCGTATTCTAATATTCGGTCATGTGTAGACTTTGGCCCATCATTTATTATTAATGTACTAACCCGAATCGTATATATATATCAGCGAAAAAAAATAAAATCCCAAATCTATAGAATATACGGAAGGAATATACTAAGCGTTGTGATTAATTGCACGTAGCTCTGCAACGTATTCGCATCCATAAAAATAATTATCCCGTCATAAATTTATACCATGCACATAACATATGATAAAATAATGTACCACTCTCAAAATTATATAGAATATTAACATTAAATTTCGCGTATTTCTTTTGCATGATTTTTATTAAAATCATGCAAAGTTGTGTATCTGATTATTGGGTCCAAAAACAACTTGACTTAAATCATTTGTGTATGAACGCAATATAATTATGTAATTAATGACAATAAATTAATGTTTTCATTAATGCATAGCAAAATAAGTCCACGTATTATGCGATTAATTGTGTTCGCGTATGTCGAAAAATTTCAGGAAAGCACAAAATTTATCATTTTTGGCAAAAAATATGTTTTAGTTTCTGAGGATTGGTGAAAGTAAAATAGATCTATATATGTACACTAAAGAAATTATTATTTATTGCACATATTTATTGGACATATTACTACTTCAAGTATCGGTCCGGTGTTATTTGTCTTTTAGCCTTTATTGTCATTATTCACTGCTTTTGAAACTTCCGCAGACCGCTCAGGATCAGAGTATTGAGCTTCGAGACCAGCTAATCCATCCCTGATCATATTTAAATATTTACTGTTGTTCAATTAATTCCTCTTCTTCTGAAAAAAAATCTTCTTTTTCCCGTCCTCAAATTCCATCAATACATCGTTGCTCATTTCCGAATGACTGTTAATCAAACTAACGAAATCCTCTTTATCTGGATTTAAATTTAGTTCTTAGATCATTTAAAATGGATGTTCCGGTACATTATCAACTAACAACAAAATCTTAAATGGTGGATTATTGTTAAAGCAATACGTTTTACCTCGTGAAAAAAAAATCGCGTAAAGACTGACAATGACTGTAATAGATTTAGAGCAGTGTCTGCCAAACTGTGTGCCGTGGTACACTAGTGTGCCGCGAAGGACGACGCCTCAAAACTGTTAATTTTAAATAATACCTATTATTTATTATAAATAAGTTCAACATCTACATATTTAAAGAAACCTCCAAAAAATGAGAAACATCATGAAAACCAGGACAAAAATTCTATCTCATCGAAACGAAAATATAATAATTATTATTTTGAATATGGAATATCTGAAAAGGACATCTCGATTCCTTATTTTATGATATGCAACACTCTTAAACGATGAGGATACATCCCAGTAAACTTCAACGTCATTTAATAAGAAATCATCTACTACGTAAGGACAAACGAAAATTATATTTTGAGATGATGCAAAATAACTTAATCAATCGAAAAGGCTGAAGAAAATTTTGCTCAATTTCCGAGAAACGTAGATCGCTAATAGATTGCACAGCTTTTGGCGAAGAAGAAATAGTCACATTCTGATACCGAAAAACCGATCGGTGTTGAATCAATGATCAACCAGTGACTTTAGATTTAGACTTTTGGTACCACTTTGTGAAAATATATATTGTTAGAAGTGTTTGCTGCTTCATACTGATATACGTTAGCTCTTAAAAGAAAAAGTACTATCCCAATGTATCTCTTTGCGAGCAGAAATAATATATATCTTCGATGCTGAAAATATGGGTTATGATTTTCTTTACGATTGGTGGATAAAAATAACATTTCTTAATAATTTTTTCAGAAGTTAAACATTTTTTATTGGAACCTGCAAGGAGCAAGCTAGACCTGTGGACAAAAAGTGGTAAAAACTCACAGCTTGATAACTTCCCAGATGAAGATGCTTTCTCAAATAAATTTAAAATGTTACCAGAAGTACAGAGGACCAGAACTCCTTTCTACATCATTTTCCAAGTATTTTCCATAACTTAATTTAAAAAATCCATTGGGTCTTTAAGCCATTTGGAAGATTCGAGGGTACACACCTGACACTAACAAAGAACGAAATTTTAATAGATCTAAAAGATCAATGCACAATGCCTCGATTTTCTGAACTAGAAATAATATCCTTGATTGGCTATAACACCAATTAAATCTCATTTACCGTTTGAATCGTCGTATCTTTGCGAATTTGGATTTTCAGCGTTTTTGGAAATAAAAAATGAGCAATTACAGATGGTATATGATGAGTTATGTGTTTGTTAACCTAATTTAGAGACACATTTTGATAAAATTCTTTCTAAAAATCAATTGCATCCTTCTCACCAATAAAATTATTGTCACTTATTTACATATATGTTGATAAAATATTAAAATATGAATTAGGACAATTTTATTTGGTGTGCCTCGGAACATATCACACTCACCAGTGTGCCGTAAAGTAAAAATGGTTAAGGTTTAAATTAAATTTAATATGAAAAATATGTTAATTCTGCATTTTTAATTAATAATAAACTTCATGTTTACGTCTTTATTTAACTGAAAAGTTTTTATGATGGATTCTGGACAATATTTTGTAATCGTCTTGTCGATAATTTATAATTAGTACCGAAATTTTAAACCGTGTCTTGTTTCTAGACCACGTAAAATGTCGCGTATTAAGGAATCTTTATTATGATTAAAATTCAAGATTCAGTTATGCCCACACATTTACATTTAATTTTAAACCTTTAAGCTCGCTAGTCGAAATATCCGTATAAAATCTGAAATGAAATGAAATTAAAATTATATACAATGATAATATTATATAAATCTTAGAATATTTAAGCAAGGGGGATATACCCCAGATATTACGTCGTAAAAAATATAAAGAGCTTATATAAAAATAGACGATGGGTTACAATTTTTTTATTCACGATCAAAATATTTCTAATAATGTTTTGAATAAAATAAACATATTTTTTATAAAAATTAGTATCAATATGTGTATTCTCACATTACATTAAAAAATATGTCGTATCATTTTATTTCAGCTATTGTTTCATAAAATATGATATTGAATAATTATTGTAATATTTCATATGGATTTAAGGTCAAAATGGCTAAAATATTTTTTTTACGTTTTGTATATCTTTACGAGATTTTTTACATATTCCATCATAATGGGAATAGTTGATGGGAAGAGAAAAAGCTATTTAGAAGTCGGTATCGCGGCGGTGGCCCCGGGGCAGGACTGAAGTTTATAAAGCCCCGGTAATCTCTAGGCCGATTCACGGCCCTGGACCGATACGGCCTAATGCGTTTAATCTGCGGTCTACCAACGACCCTCTGTTTGTCTTGCCATCGAGGGACAACACTTTCGGGACAACAACGCCGAGGCCGGGAAATTCGACGCAAAAAATATTTTTAATTCGGAAATAACGATTCGATCCCACAATAAAATTTGAATTTATGAATAGTATATGTGCGCGAAAAGCCCGTGCCGAATACTTAGGATTCAAATCGCACGTCGAGCTAGCCGCGCCGATTTGAATACTTGGCCACAGTTCGACGTTAGTTTGAAGCCTTCTTGCCCCGGCTAATGACTCCCAGACCGCAAATCTTGTATCGCAGATAAGAGCGGAGGGCTCAAACTTACCCCTAGACTTTAACCTCAAACGATTTCGCAATATGTATCCTGGCGAAAACCATTCGATACACATTAGCGAGGTTCATATTAATTCTTTCTTCGGATATAATTTCTCTTTATTTTTTTTCAGCATCCGGCATTGATATTCAGCCATTATGGTAAGCTCTCCGTATTTTTAATTTATTAACATCCACCATTATAATGCCTAAAATAATATAAAATATATTTTAAAAAGTCAAAAAAAACATTTCTCACCACAGAACAGATAAATGATCTAGTCTCGATACTTTAGCTTATCTTCTTTCTTTCTGGGGTACTACCTTTTTAAAGGGGTATTCTCTAAGATGAAAGGATTGCTATTGCGCGAAAAATTGTATTACCACTTCTTATAAGCAGATAACGTCTAAAGAAGATAAAAACGAATACCGAGGTAAACCCAATCCCACTTTCCTGGACACAGTCGGGAAGATAAAATCCGATACCAACAGTGGTAGAAGATACACGTTCAATGCCAGAAATGCCCTTGAGAAGGAAACTCTTTACAAAAAACTGCACACCAAGGGGGTTTAGCTCCCTACTACCATTTGAGAGTCTGGTAAGGCCCATACACTCAGCGAGTGAGCGTCTCGTGGCTGGCAAATGATAATGACGATGATGATATATTCTTTAAGATTTAACTAGTTCGTTCTTTAGTTTTCTCTATCTAGGGATTCAAGGTATGGCGATGTAGACAATCAGTACATACTGACAAATTAGGATTTGCTAGTCCTATAAAAAAAATGGTGGTCCAGATCACATCGGAGAAAAAAAATGCTAATAAGAAATCATCATTGTTTTGCTTTCATATCATCGAACGATGTCAAAGAAGAGTAATCAATTATCGGAGTACATAAATATATAGCAGGGGTCAACAACATTTTTGTAATAACCAATGCCAAAATCAATATAAATATTTAACCCAAAAGGGATTAAAAATTAAATCATATCATTTTAATTACGTATTTTATCTGTTCATAGAATTATTTACTTAAATGCTTAATTTTAATTAAGTCGAATAGATTTTGATATCCCTTGAAATTCAATTCTCTGAAATTGTGGCTTAAGTTAAGATATATTTGTATTAAAAATTAAATAGGGATGTTAAAATTATTTTTGTTTGCAATTAAAGGGGATATTTATCATTGCGTAATATTTTTTACTTCTTCTTCTTCAAACTCTGGAAACTGTGTTCTGAATTCTGATTTATATACTATTCATATCCAAACGGTAATTAATACCTGGTCTATTGTAGATTGTGGATAATTATTTATTAACTTCTAAGTCGAGATTAATCCTTCTTTGCTTTTAATGGACAAAAAAATACAGTATCTACGTTTAGTATCATAAAAAATATATTAATAAAAATCTTAAATCGCTTTAATTTTATTTTTAAGATTTCCATGGGGATATATATATCATAGATCATAGAGACAATGAATCATGACTGTCTACTATTCTGGTGAGAATTCTTCAGGTATGCATAAAGTGGATATACGATGTAAGACGGTTAAACAATGGTCCGAATTGATTTAATAAATAATAACAACATACGAAGATAATTAAATCCGATTTGTCTCCCGAGAATGCGTCTTCCAATCTCCCCACTGCCACGACGTATACAAATTTGTCACATTTTATTATTCCCATTCGACTGCCGCTCCCACAATTGGTCTTTGTCCATATTGTGTACGGAATATATTTCGCAGCGATGTTATAAACATGGATCCAGGTCCAAGACGAACGAGTCGCAGGGACACTGTGGAGGTCTCAGACCACCGCCACCCTCCACCACCCGGGGGCACCCCCGGCTGAGGTGCGAACAAGGGATGAATATTGAGCAACACTCGTGTCGAGTGCCGGGGGGAAAGAGGTGAGGTGAGACGAGGGAGAGGGGGTCGGGTTAACCTGCTACATATTTTTCATCTATTCATTGACTTTTTCGTTCTGGATCTGAGAATGAGGGATTGGATCTGCGTTTAACATATTTTAATTGTTGTGCGGCGGATGAGTATGTCGGTGAAGTTTTGCGGCGGTGTGAGAGTATCGGGGAGGAAGCCCCGGGATCTTGAGGGGAGGGTAGACAAATAGGGGGAGACGAGGTGGCGCAGAGAAAATTAAACTTTGGAAAGCGAAGAATATAAGTTTAGCGGTGGACTCTCTCCCCGGTCCCTCTCCGCCGCTCCAATACATGATCCCCCGCTTCCGTCCCCACCCGCCCCCTGCTCTCTCCCGTGCTCTAGGTGGGCACTATATGTAAATTTTTCCATACATATCTCTATTCTCTCCGGTTCGATAGTTACTCCATATATTGCGCCATTACGTAACGGCGTTAATTTTCAAATATTAATGCGTTCAAAATTTAAATAGTGTTTCACTCCGATGCGCGTTTCCATATTCGAGCGCGGAGGGACGGGGGCTGGAGGACACGGTACATTTTTCATAAAAGATTTACGAACATGAAGGCCGGCATATGTGCTTAAAAATCTGTTTTTCAAGATCACAAAACGAAAAGGCAAAAGACGAATCGGAATATAAAACATTATGGAAATAACTCGTGCGCCAAAGTGATACGGGTATATCCTGCATAGCACGACGGATATTAAAACACACGCGACCGCCGAGCGCCGAGAGCACGTCCCTCGTCCTGTCCTACTCCTGCCGGCGTCGCCAGAGTAGGACGGGCAGCGTCGCCGATCGCGATTTTCGAGGCGCGAGAAATTTTTTCGCGTCATATTTTCTTTTTCCCCCCGCTCCCCGCGCCCCGCGCGCCTTCTCCGCCCGCTCTCTCCCCCGTCCAGGTATTAACCGCCGCCGGACCCGGAGGCTGGAATGAGATTTCTGATATAATGCAACGCTGTCCGGGGCAAATGTATGCGCATTTTAACTGTGCAAATAAATATTTCGCTTGTTGTCCGCGTAACACCCCGGTATGTGCACACGTGTTGACCCCGCGAGTGGGATATGGCCATGCCCTCGCCGAACATTCCAGAGATGGTGCGGACAAAGGATGCGTCTGATTGCAAATTTTCCAGGATCGATCCTGGACTCGACACTCGTAATCAATACTTGAATAGAAGATTAATGACATATTTATATATATACCTTAGCCTCGTATAGCACGGTCGATGATTAGTGGCATTTTTTTTTTGTATAACACGGTTTCAATCAAAAATCGTCGATCAGTCAGAAAAATACTGTCCGTACACGATCAGTAATAATAGAAAGGATGGAAAAGGCTCTTATGATATGGATAGAAGTCTGCAATGACAAAAACATGCCTATAGACCAGTGGTCGCCAAACTCAATTGGGATGTGAGCTACTTTCGGAAATTGAAATTGTCTGCTGAGCTATTAATATTTATATTAGTACCTCATTTATCCATTCTCTCCTATTTTTTTAAAATAAATAAATAAAATAATACAGTAAACCCTCCTATAACGTTGACTGTAAATCGCTGTTTTCTACAAAGTCTATAATATTTTTAAGGCCAATTTAGATATTTCACAAATCTATAATACATTGTCGAGCGAAATAAAGGTCAATGTTTTGGTTGACAGGGAATTTGTAAAAATGAGCGGAATGAATCGCTATAGGAGGGCTGTAATATAAAATAGAGGTCGCCAATACGAGTTTTTAGCGTTAAATATATTTAGGTTATAAAATTATTATACCTAGTTAATAAAATAAAACCATTAAATGTAATCAAGTTATGAAAGCATTATTAATAAACAAAAATTTGGGGGAAAAAAGAGAAAAAGAAAAGAAATTTTCATATTAATTATTATGTATGGAAATGGATGTCTATTTGGAATCCCAAGTTTTTGATTTTTCTCGAATAACTCTTTTAAAATGATCATGAACAATTATTTTTATTCTTATAATAATTCATTTTTTAGCCCTCTGAAATACTTGAGATCTGTGTTCCATGGTAAATAGACCCCATCGGGCGACGCCGTTGGTTTCGAGCCACCGTGAGGTTTTTGTGATCCTATTACTACATGGTCACAAAAGTGGGACCATATAGTATTATATCCATTACTGGCGATACAAATAAGCGAGAGAGAGACAAAGTGTATAACGCAGTTTCCATCGTAATATATCGCTGACTGTTTCTCTATTTTGCTTAGAAATTCATTTTGCAAAGGCAACTTGTTAAGCAATTCATTGAAATTTAGTTCGTGGAATATTATATTTCGGGATCCAATAATAAAATTTGAGAAGCAAATTTATAAATATGATAGAATATCCTACGCGAGCTACCGAAATGCCGCTCGCGAGCTACCGCTTGACGACCACTGCTATAGACAGAAACATCATTCAAAACTAAAAATGTATGATAATTTCAAAAAGAACTAAACAATCGTCATCTGAAGATAAACAATCACAAAAAATAAAAGGTTTTATCAAACTTCGATATTTTTCGGAAATCAAAGACTATTTTTTTATGAACTTCAAACCTTATATAATATGGATTTGTATTACACGACGTTTTTGTGGAACCATATGACCGTGTTATACGATGCCAAGGTGTATATGGTAAACCGAAAATTTTACACTTTCCATTTTTTTTTCTTTTTTCATTTTTTAAGCCTTAGTAAAAGCGTCAAGGCCAGACATCGAAGAGACCCTATACGATTTTGATGCTATATTTGTTCGATAAAGGATTGAAGTCAAAAGAAGCTACCGAGACAGTTTGCAAAATTTATGGTGTCCTAAATGATGAATTAAACTGAAAACTAAGATCAGGAAGACCTTTAAAACTGAACCTATTTAAATTCATTGGTTGAATTCGATCCTCCCCACAAAGGAATTGTGACAAGATCTCGACTATCCCTGGTCAACAGTACAAGATCATTTGATTGTTAAAAAAATAGGCATGGTGTTTGGGTACCACCCAAGCTTTCACTAACAGCGCTGGAACAAAGGATAACCATCTGTTGTTTGCTCTTGTCTAGGTATGAGACCGATTTGTTTCTGAGATGAATTATTACTAGTGATGAAAAGTGGATATTCTACAACAACTCTAAGAGAAAAAAACAATGGCTTTCTTTCAATCAAATACCAGTTTCAACCCCTCGCCGCTATTAACCTTGATAGAGGTACTTTTTTGTAACCCTGTTT
The DNA here is from genome assembly GCA_022495035.1 of Philopotamus ludificatus. Classification (NCBI taxonomy): domain Eukaryota; kingdom Metazoa; phylum Arthropoda; class Insecta; order Trichoptera; family Philopotamidae; genus Philopotamus; species Philopotamus ludificatus. The sequence continues at coordinate 25,310 of JAGXCT010036228.1, forward strand.
GGTGGGATATTTTGGGCGTAATTCATTATGAATTATTAAAACTGTAAAACCAAAAACTGACTAAAAAAAGCTCAACAATAATACAAGAGAGGAATCGAAAAACTACCTGAACTTTGGCGAAAAATTATAAAGACCAATATTATTTTTTTTTATGTAAAAAAATTGTCATTACTTTCCGGTTTACATTATATAAGGTTTCACGTGGTGTGCCCTTCGATTTTATTTTTTTATTCTTATATCGTTTTCAAAAGGACCTTAAATAGGTTTAAGATTACGAACTCCTTCGACGCCTTGCCATCAACAACCGTTGACAACATCGAAGAGATTACGGACAAGTATCTAAACACTATTAAATATATTGGCATATCATTTAGCTTTACGTTCCGAAACTCTTAAATATGAAAATGGCGTCTAAACTAAGGTCCAATCGTCTCAAACGAAGGCTTCCATAAGATACAAGAGGGAAACAAAACTTAAAGTCAAATTTGATCAAATGTGAAAATACTGCTTAATGTTTTCGTCGATTTCAACCGCATTTTGTACAACTGCGTTGTACCATCAAAATGGAGTAATACAGTAAACCCTCCTATAGCGCTCCCTGCTAGATGGCCGTTCAAATTATATAATATATTAGAAATAAAGATAAATCCAAATCTCGTATCAGTGCCTAGTTCTATTTCCTTTCTTCTATATAGCTATTTTCTATAGCATGGTCCCTATTTATCGGCGCTATAGAAGAGTTAATTATACCTACATAAAATCTACGTTGTTTGTATGAAAAAATACAAAGAAAATTAAGATTTGGGCCAAATAACATGGCAATTCCACCACGATGCTGTACTTCTAGTTTATGACACAAATGACCTCTGTATTCATCAAGTCACACGCATTTTGAGAAATATATTATTGCAACAGCTAGGAAAATCATGCGTATGTCGAAAGATGAAATTAACAAAATAAATCAAGGACAGCGACATTTAGTCCTTCACTTATCAATGGAAAACGTCTAAATCAGTTTACACAGTACCATATATCGTGTATTCTTCAGAAGTCAAAATTTGGCTTTAAAACCAAAGGCGTAATTATTGAGATTTATCCGACGATTCAACGATCGGTATTTTTGCCATGGAAATAAATAAATTTCCAATTAATAAAGCAAATTTGGCAAAATAAAATCGTAATAAAGACATTTTCCCAGAGCCTTTTATCTGATTTTCTTATCCGTTATGAGAATTATATAAAATCTCTAGAAGATTTTCAAACTTTGTTAATAGAAATATATATACATTACAATGAATGAATCGAAATCGTACCGCCAATTTTTATTTCCGGTTTTTTCGCATGCTAGTGACATCTTTAAATACGATTACGCACTTCGCTGTTGAAAATGTTCCTATCAAAAAATATATAATTGCGACTTATATTTTTTATTAATTAATAACATAATAATATAAATATGTTTAAAAACTGTCTTTGTTAATTTAAATATTTTCATTAATGTCGTTTATTCAGAGTCACACGATTAAAACTGTGTATTGCTTCTAATATAATTTGGTTTTTTTATTACTTGCAAGATAATATGTTTTATACCATTATATAGTTTTCACTTAATACAGGATGTCCCAAAAATACATTAATTTATGTTAAAATAATGAATGCACTGTTCCGAAAGACCAAGAACATCAACGAGCTTCACAAGCCAGTAAATAATATGGAAAGCTATTGCAAAATATAACAAAAAAACATCTAAGTCAATCAAGAAAAAATAAATTGTGTCTTTATTGTCATCTTCCAAATTAATTTGTTTTACATATTCTACAATATTAATGGTTATCTCTTCTACTTTTTGGTCTATTAAAATTCATATTTTTAATGTTAACATAAGAGTTTGTTTAATTCATACATGACGATGTTAAGGTCGACCATATTTTTATTGCATTTAAATTTTTCCAATTTTTTTTAATAGCCAATCGTTTTCTGTTACTCTAAATGTCTAGACAAAATTGAGTATAAAAACCAACCCCAAATTTTGCGGTCGAGAACTGATAAAAGAAAGAGAAGTGTTAAATGAAAAAATCAGAAAGGTTTTTTGGGAGATCCTGATTATAAAGGTTAATATTATTAACAACATCCGTAGATAAGACATTTTGGAGTTAGATTTTCTATAAAAAATTAACAATTTTGTAATTAAGAAATAAATTGGCCAAAATCAATTACCTCTCCGTCCGAAGGGGGTATCTCAGATACCCCAAGCAAGTATAAACAGTTAGTTATTCATGATATTCTTAATAATTTGGTCGATATTTTGGATTTTTAACTAATCGGCGATGTCTCGCTGCAGACTGAGCTCTCTCAGCACGTGTCACTCGGCTCATCCTACCAGATGCGAGTGAGAAAAAACATCCCCCGCGTGGAAACGACAATGCTTATTTATAATATTTATTCTTTAGAGTTTTTTAGACAAATGTAAAAATTTACCCTAGAGTACCCTAAAGCCACGGGTTAAGAATAAAGAAACATCTTTAACAGATATTGTCATTTCTCATCGTTAATTTAGTACCATCCATTAACATAAGGGGTACCTATAAGTAATGTCGTTTTTTTGATGCGCCATCTTTAAAATAGTCTCTTTCAGTCTATTAGGCAGTAAGGACGTTTTATAAGTTTCTCTTAGCGTGGCGGCTACCTGCTCGTGACCTTTAGACTAAAAAAACGGCTTCTTTATTCCTCTGACGACAATGGGAGACGTGTCCTACGGAACAACATCTGCGGAGCTGTATACTTTTTTAATATCATTGACATATTGGATGTCAGGAATTTCAATGACATATTGAAGCAGCCGTGAATTCTGCAATCGAAGACGACCCGATGCTGACCATTGAAAATTATCGGATAAAGTCGGTACATCCTGGTCCAGTGCTCCTAAAGAAGTTGGGAAAGATTAAAAAAGAAGATGTTTGGGTCCCACACGCATTCACGCGCAACCTCATGTTGCGAAATTGACGTGTGAAAAAATTCAGGATCTTGGATGGGTCACCCTGTTGCATCCTCCATACTCGTCGTTCTATGAAACATTTTATAAGAAGATCAAAATTTCAATTCCTTAGAAGAGGTGAATACAGCCCTTTCAGACTATTTTTAGTCTTACAAGAAGGGCATGGATGATTTGAAAGAAATGTGGCAGAAGGTATAGACAATATCGAGAATTATTTTGTATAAACGACATTACTTATGGGTCCCCCTAATAGTAAAGAATAGACTAGATTCTAATAGATACTAGATGACGACGGCTTAATCGGAATAAATATAAAAACAACCCTAAATTCAGCTCATAATATATTAATATAGGATTGATGTTGTATTGTGTTGTTAAATCATTTAAAGTTGTCGAGATTTGTTCCTCCTGTTTTGCAGCATTCCGATTGGGCTCTGAAGAAATTCGCAAAAAAACAATTATTCAGCGCATCGTCGTCATCATTGGCGATAATGCGAATAATAAGGAAGCGAGACAAAAGAGTGACGGCAAGACGGGGAGGGAGGTGGTTAATGAAAAAGGGATAGCGATAACAAAGGGTGTAGCCGCACCGGACCTCCCAGTTAACAGTTACGCCCTTCGCGGCGTCGGCGCGGGGGACGGCGGCTGGGGGGCCGGGGGAGGACGTCGGTGTGAGGGCGACCCCCCCGCTTATGCATATGTGCCACACACGGCTGCACAACACACGTGCAAGAGGAGCGACGCCGTTAACAATGAAACAACGCCAATAAATCAAACGCTCCGAAAACACAATATACGCAAATGTTTGGAAGCGCTGACGTAATCTGTCCACCGAGCGTCAATATACGGAGGAATGGCCGAACCAATAATATAAACTGATCAATATTCTATATTTGAAATACAGCATTCGCACACGCGTGCAGATATGCGCGCACACCGACGCCCGAATGCATAGGGCGTCGCGGGCGCCGTCGACGCTGCGCCCGTAATTATTCTCAGAGAAATTAATTCGAGACGCGAAATTTTCCCGTGAAAAATTTATACGATAAATTTCAATAACTCGGCGGAATTTTCAGCCCCGTCTCCTCTTCGCTCGCATACAGATAGTGTGATAGAACTTTTTAAAGAAGTAGTAAATTGTACGTGTGAAAGCGGGACGGCGATTCGCGGGCGGAGCGCGCGCGAACGGGACGGAAAAACTAATTTCGCATACAAGTCTAGCGCCGCTAGAGAAGAAGCACCTACTTAAGTCCCGGGATCTCTACACACGCGACTATCAATCTGTGTTGCGAGACCGTACGCCCGCAATCATTCTCGGAATAACTATAAATATAATACACGTCAATAAGGTATGGTAAGCAGATTACGATACGCGGAGAGGATCGCTCGCCGAAAACTGCGCGCAGAAAGAGAAAAGAAATTAGAATATTTCATATATATCATCGGCGGGATAGAACGGACGCGATATGGGGGGTGGGTGGGGGACGGAGACCGAGCGAAAGGGGATGTACAGATTTTTTTCTTCGTTTTCCAGCACTGACTTTGTCCGAGGTTCTCGAGGACTCGGGGGTGGCGGCGGGGTGGACATATTTTACATATGAGGATAAAAGGATAACGCGTAGTTGTGATGAAAAATGAATGGGAGGGATAGAAAGGTGTGCTGCAATCAACTGGTAATGTATTTTTTCTCATTCCACCGCCGTTCTCCTCGTTTTTAAAGGCGGGGGACTCGCCATTCGTGCCATTTGTGCGAATCGAACCTTTTAGAATTATTCCCGATTTTTTTTTCTCGCACTCTCGGGTTATTATTATTTTTTTTCGCAATTTACCGACATATTTATGCCAATAAATCCTAACGTCATTTCCCCAGATATTGGTTGAATTCTCGTACGTCACGTAAATCTGTGTGCCGTTGCCGTTCGTGTCTGCAAAAATGTGTATGTATTCGCGATACGTATGTGTGTGCGAGTCAAAATCGAAATGAAATAGTAAAATGAGATGCAAAGTAAAAAAAATCTTCAAAGCAGGAACTCGGAGCACACATGTAATAGGAACACTGCGTCAATTTTCACAAAACGATCATATAATAATATAAAAATCGCATCGTTGCACAAATATACATAAATGCGTATTCGCAAAATAATTATCGAATCATAAATCAAATTTTATATTTAATTAATTATTTTCATATTAATGTTCACGTGTGCAGCGACGCAGGATCCAATTCCATCTAGACCGGCACATGTATGTAGAAGCTGTGGAGAATATCTCCATAGGAGAAAGGAAAAGAAAGAGCATGGACCGGGAAGAGCAGGAGAGATGAAGGGTGACACCATCTTGCATACTCCTCGGCTAAAGAACCGAATTGGTAATAAAAATTATAAATAAATCGCGTTAAAATATAATTATTAATTAATTGCAATAATTAACAATTTTATATATCAACACAATGATCATAGATCGTATTTGGATCTTCATTTCCATTCACAGCTAAATTTAAATAAATATACATACATCAATATAATCTTTATGAGACGTCGTATTAAAGTATGTATCGAAGTTAATGTTGTTATTTTATTACTCATCCCTGATTTCGGATCTGCAAGCAATTTTTACCTTGGCAAGAAAGACGTATCGGCAAAAAGAGTAATAGGTGGGTTTATAGTAAACATTGATGTGCCTCGCCATCGGAAGGTATTACGCTCTGTCCCCGTCCTCTATGGTCCGGCGATCTTTTTTTTTAATATATCCCAGAGTTTAATTTATCGTCCTGTAAATAAATATTATTTTTTTAATTGTCGCGTTGCCACATATTGAGATGCGTCGATGCGGTCTATTGATGTCCGCGTGATTAATGAAATTAACGGGATGTCCTCTAGGTACAGGGGCACTGTAAAAAATCTTCCCCCAAGCCAGGGCGCCAAAGGAATTTCTATTTGAGTCCCACTCGAATTTAGAAGAGGCACATCGCTCACCGTTGGAAGATATCGCGAGACTGCGACGTACAGTCGAAACGCATAGCGAATGGAAATCTACGCAAAAATGAGTGATGATGTATGAACGCGAATTATAAAAATTTAGATATAAATTAATCTCTTTAAATTGTTGGATAACTTTAAACGTGCGTTACAATTATAATTTAATTAATTTAAAATATGAATACAGAAAATTTATTTTTCTCAATCAGGTTGAGGACGTTTATTTGTATCGATCTATTGTTTTTTTTTTGTAAAACAAAGTCTCCAGGACATAGAGGTCATTTATCACCATTCAAAAGCATATCACCTAAAACGAAACATCACAAAATATTTTTACTTGATAACCATTTACTAAATTACAGTAAATTTTTAGTAGCACAAACTTCTTGTATTTATTTTAAAAAGTCTAAAGAATAATTAATTTAAATAATCATTGTCCTTTATTGTCTGCTATTGCGAAAATATAAATTAAAACAACAGTATTTGATGCTGTTTCCACGCACGTTATATGCTCTAGCTCGCATCCGGTATGTGCCGAGTGCGAGTGATCGCCGACAGCGTTGTCAATTACGCGTAATATGGATTAGTTAAAAAATACAAAACATATAATGAATCTATTTTTATTCTTAGAATAATATATTTTTAAAAAAATGTCAAGATATTGATAAAAAATCATCAATATCTTGAATTAATATCCTTGGGGTCCCTGAGAGACCCCCTCGGACAATGTGGTTGTTTTCGAGCCGCCGTGACGTATGGCATATCTGCTATTTAATATATTTCTCACTACAGATCCTGTATGCCTTGGGAAGGAAAACCCTTAACTGTTGTTGTTGCCAAAAACCTGAAACTTTCGCTCCACCTTTCTAGGCGACCCTCTCATTGAGGAGGTCTTTCCCAATATGAAAGGATTGCTATTGCCCGACCAGATTTATAATCACTTGCGACTTGTGACTTGTTCAAAGCGAATAATGCCTAGAGAGGATAAGAGCAAATACCGAGGTAAACCCTCTTCTACTTGCCTGGATGCAGCCTGGGAGGTAAAATCCTATACCAAGTGGTAGAAGGTACACATCTAATGCCAGCAATGGCCAAGAGAGGGATTCAACAACTTGAAAGAAGATAAACTCTCTACAAATTCCAAAAAGATTCTAGCTATATGGCCATTGTAGTCAAATTGAAGATGTCTATATAAACTTATCATACTCGGATTGGTAGAAGGATGGAGATGATCCTGAAGAAAAAATAAAATACAGATCAAAAATGATTACGATCCGCAGAGACCGTCTATCAAATGAGTCTGGTAAGGTTCTGATATGGCATAAGCTTAGCAAGTGAGTGTCTCGTGGATGACAAATGAAGACGATAATGATGATGAGTAAAAAATATAGATCCCAGAAATTTTCCTCTAAGGGACGATAATGATACGATGCATTAAAAAAAGAGATATTATTATTACTTAACCCTAATAGTTATACTAAGAAATTTTACAAGTTTCCTGATATTATTTGGAAAATCCTTAAAAAATCTTATTTAAAACTGCATACTGTAAGATATGAAAAAAATATTTTCACTGAAATCTTGAGACGATGCACATTGTAAAAAATGCGTTTTATTTTTATTTTTATAATAATTGCATTTATTTGAATAAATTTTGTTATTTGCATGTGAAATATTTTTTTTAAAAAAACTTGTAAGATTTCACTTTGTCCCCGGCGTACTGCACACACATACCAAACTAGCATAAAGCAATATGGAGGCTGTTTTACCTATGCATACCTCCGAGAGGGGACCTCCTGCCAATGTTGATGTTCACAAACATATGAGGCTTTTAAGTCAAACACACTCGTTCACTCACACAGTCGCACATACAGGGCCGGGGACTAAAAGCTTTCGCAGTATTTCAATTTGTTTGTGTGCCCGCTGTATATAACGAATGCGCGGTGGTGGAGGACTCCCTGTTTCGCAATAAAGAAAATTGGCAATGTCTTGAAGCCTTTGCGACGAATCACCTTTGAAGTGTGGCGCTGGCTAAACTCCACCTCACTAAATTTCGATCAGGGCCCAAACGTCGGAAAGCCATGTGTAAATCACACGGAAAGATTGCATAATTTCTGCAAACTCGAGTGGAAAATGACGTCAAAATAAAAATCAATCAATTATGACAAAGTCTTAATTTTCACATTTCCGCCCATCCTGAAATCGGATTTATTTTAAATATTTTTATATATATGTATATGTAGATATCTTCATTGTCTTATTTTCTTTCGATTTCCCTTTATAATTTCACGCCATATTTATTATAGACGGGGAGGGGGGTTGGAAAGCGTTGCTTTTTCTCAAGTCCTAGAATGCGATGTTTGTGTAAATCGTTCGCACGAAGAAAATTTATTTTCCATGTAAACATGGAATGCGAAAACGTGGCGCTGGCACGAACACCTGACCTTCCTTTGAACAAACAGGATTTACTCGTTACTCCCCTTTTATATTTTAATAAATTCTAAAATTCATAACTACATCCGGAAGCGAAATACTTAATTCGAAAATCATTCAAATTTTTATTCAAATGTCAGTAAATTACGTTTTTATGAATGATTTAATAAATGAAAAATGCAAAGGACGAGAAAATGGTATTTACAATTAAAATATAATAAATTGTTGACTAATTTTGTATGATTATGCACTTTATATCTAATATTCTAATCTTGTTCAATTATTTTTAATTTTCGATTGCATATTAATATTAATTTAAATAATTATTTACTGAGAAAAAGGATTCAAATAATTATGTTTTCCTAAAATAAAGTTTACTTGTAGCTTTGTGGCATGTTTATTATTTTACCTCTGAGCACGTTTATTATAATTTCGGTCAACGTGGCCGCATTTTTTTCTTCCCACACTTAACCCATTTCTCTAAGATTATCTCAAAGCCCGCGGTCCATTTCCCCGGCTGCCGCTGTTTGTATTGTCGATCGATCTATATAAATATATTTGTAAATAATACAATCAGCAATTTCCTCGCTGTATAAAGAGCGAACACCGCCATCTTTGAAACCGCACAAGAGCCTGCAACAAAAGGAAAATGCCATTAATTTTTCTCAGTTTTCTGTTTACACACAAAAAAAGGAAAGCGACCAACACACGTGTGCCTGACGACGCGCGCACACACACACACACATGTGACAATCGCCCCGATGGTGGGAAATATGGCGGGTATTACCCACCAATAATAATAATAAAAAATAATGTAATACCAAGATGGCGACCGGCCACTTAATAACTGGCTGACACCGCTTGGGAAATATAATTTAATTTTTCTGTCGGTACGTTTTTTCTTCTTCTACTTCTTCTTCGCTCCCCTTTCTTGGCCGAAATTTCAGCCATGTATGAGCGGCACACGTGGCCGCGTGTGTGTAAAATTGTGAATGTCGGAAAGATTTTTTTGCATGTGTATGTGCAGGGTAGGAGCTATTCCTCCTCACTGTAAGAATTTTTCAAGAACACCTCGCTGTACCGTGACGCAGCGGGACAATTAATTCATTAAAACGGCTCAACAAACTCCAAAAACAATAATTATCTATCTGAAATCATTTTCAAGAAGAATAAAATGATCAAAAAGTGAACATCCCACTAATTCCATTATGTGAATAATTAAAATATACGGTAAAACAAATAAAATATTATATTTAAACAATAATTTAGCATTTTCAATTATTTAGAAATCCTTGTCAGTGATATCGTATTTTTTTTAAATTAAGTTTTAGAATATCACGATATTTTAATATTCAGAATTTTTTTTTTATTAATTCTAACGTTTTATTCCTACTCGGAAAATCGTACCGTACTCGTAAATGCGAGCGAGAAAAAACATCGCGTGCCTGGACACAGCAACGAATATTGTTGTTTTATTTTTTTTCGCAATCGCAGACAATAAAAGATAATGATTATTTAGAATATTTATTTTTTAGACTTTTTTAAACAAATAGAAAAAGTTTGTGACATGTAGGTTTTATATTAAAAGAGTTATTCGAGAAAAATCAAAGACTTGCGGTCCCATCGGCACGGCTAGGTTAAATTTCAAAAATTTCTTATAAAAATATTATCTTATGGATAACCAGCAATATATTTTCACTACGTCCTTCTATTTATTTTTCTTGTAAGAAATGTTTTCCAAAGAAATGCTCTTTTTTCCTGCTAAGATATAAATATTTTGGCTATATGGATTGTTTTTATAGTTTAGATTATCATCTATTATCATTAAAAAAATCTAACTACACCACTGGTGTAATCCCCAAAATACACATCTGAATTTAAAGTTTTTTAAAAAAAGGGGGGTCTACGGATTCAAAAAGGACGCCATGGCGCACAATTGTTTGAGAACTTATACTTTTACCTTGTTGGAGGTACTGAACCCCACCAGTTTCATATGCGCGTTCACCGAACCCTTAATTGGAAAAATGATCATTTTTCATAATATCGTACAATAAGTCAGGTGTGTGTTTTGACCTCCGCCGAACCCGGGAGACTGACTCACCGAACCCCTGGGCTTCGATCGAACCCAGGCTAAGAACCACTGCTATGAATAAATAAACTTTAATATTACAGAAATGAAGACTCTATTATTTAAGAGAAGACTAAATTTTCATTCCCTATGCCTATATCCTATTAAATCCCATGCCTATATCCTAAATGATTGTTTATAATATTTATGTAGGATTTATAATATGAGTGTTATTCGAGAAAAATCAAAAACTTTGGGTACCAATATACCCCATCGGAAAAGTTAGGTTAAAGAAGCTGACATACTCTATTATAATAATATAACGAATTACTAAAGAGTTAAAGAATAAATGTAAAATATCGTCGTAACGTTGTTTGTATGAGATTTATTACTAATCTTATATACGCCTGAACCTTACATTACACGATACTAATATAACACGGCAGATTGTCACATATACTTGTTTAGCAGGATTTTAGAAAAATACATCAAATAAAATTATTAAATATAAGATTTAAACAAACTTTTTAAAATTTGATTGATTCTAGGTTATTCAACAGATCTGAAAGATGATAACTTAACAATGCCTTTAGCTTGAAAACAGTTTTTTATTAGGATTTAGGTAGAAAATGTTTCTACATCTATAAATAACGCAATTTAATTTAAAAATAAATATGGTATCATCGAAAAAAGATTCAACTTGTGGTCGTAGTTTTTATGGAGAGGGATGTGATTTGAACATTTTAAAGGAACATGCTTTTAATGAAGAAGATCGAGCCGAACATTCCAGGATTGCAGTTAAACATCTTCATGTTATTACCTTAAAAACAATAGAAGAAAAGTTTGATTTGACTGATAATTTATATCATTTTATTACAGAAAAAGAACATTAGATGAAAAGCTCAAAATTATTTACAAAAGTGCAGAGTCCCTTTTCAGTTTGTATAGGTTAAAGAATCCCAAAATGTCGAAGAGTCTTCCAGTAAAAAAACCTTAAGCCAACCATCAAAAGATGTCAAATAAACAGGGTTGTATTATAAGCTTTTTAGATTGCACAATAGTTGTATGAACGAATTTATATTAACCGATGGTGTATTCGTATGGTTTTCATTCGATCTATGTTAAAAATGGGATCTAGTGCAAGTATTCTCCATATTTAATCTGATTTTTAATTATTTTTTAAATATTAATGTTAATTAGTCGTTAATTACACGACGTGACATCACCACGAGCAGTAAATTTTCTCCAAACACACAAGCAAACTCACATGTCGGCGAGGCGATGAAGGGGTGCTGGGAGGATGGGGGTTGAAACGGGAGAGGCAGGGGGAGGGACGCGGGTACGTGAATTGAATTTGTTGTCGTCGTCTCTCTCCCCACTGCTGAAATCTCCATCGGCCATCTCGCTCAGCAGCCCGACTCGTCCACTACAATTTATCATCAGATCGCCACCTAGGTGCCTTCATATGTTTTTCTTATATTTTCACATTAATTTCTCCAAATCGAATTTCACTCGGGCATAGTCACAGTTTGCCGAAATTCGCACACACACACACACATGCGCCAAATCAATATATAAAAATTATTAATATTAATTCGTGGTTTCATCGGCCGCCACTGGCCACTCGCAAAGTTCTTGGGTATCTGATGGCCCCAACTTTTTAGTGCGCATAGATTAACATGCCTTGGCCGATATGCAAAGTGGATTTGCTATAAATAAATTAGCACGTGGCACACGCTCGATCCCCTCCCCGGTCTCTAAACTTTCATTAGACATTTTAATTGAAACTATTGACCGAACGGTAATTCGGAATGTGGCCAATTCCATCTACCCCCTAGCTGGATGTTAGAATTATTCGATGGAATAATTGAATTCCTGATAGAGTTGTAGTTGCAAGCGATGGTGTAAATATTTGAGAGCCGATTGATACCGGAAACAAACTTTGCAAATTTGCAAAATGCCGTCTCTATATGGAAATAGTTGATGTTGAGCCGAATTAATGAACCATTGCAATTCAAAGCTTGGAAAATTTTGTTAGTATTCAAAAATTTCACATTAGAAAGCTTCCGATAAAAATAAATTATGCAAAATTAATTGCAACACACCAAGTTGTATGCCTATTTAATATTCCTCTTCTTCTTAAAGTGCTTTATCTGTTTTAGGACGTAGGAAATATACTGGTCCTAGTTTTTTCTCCATAATATTTCTTCTTTCTTCCCAACCACGATTTACATTCCACTTTTCCCTCAACGATGGTCTACAGAATGCGATACTTTGGTTTAATAATGAGTCCAAAGTACTCAATTATACATTTTATTATGTTGTTCGTCTACTATTCTTAGCCCCGAATCAAGAAATTGAAATACGGTTGTATCCTAGACGCGTTCTATCCATGGAATTTTCAAAATTCGGTAGTTAGTAATTCGTTTAATACATCGACCAAGAAAAAATACATCCTTGAACCCCTGAGAGACGAATAGTACAGCTTTGAGGTAGTCCAGGAATTCACATATCTCGGCTCACTTATTTCAAATAATAATGAAACTCATTTGGAAGGACGAAGAAGAACCATGCTGGCAAATCGGTGCTACTTTCAATAGCATTTACGGTCAAGATTCCTAGATTCCAAGATTAAATTCAAAGTCTAAAAGTCTCTCATTAGGCTCATCCTAAAACACAGCTCGGAATTTTGAGCTTTGACAAAACAAAATAAGGGACAATTAGATATCCTAGGGAGGAGGATTCTGAGATGAATATTTGGAGTCATTTTCGATGACGAGGAATGACGTATACAACGAAGGGCTGTATCGACGATACAAGGATATACTACAGTATATCACAGCTGCCGTCATGATGTGTCAAGGATGCAGGACAGTCAGCCGCCGAATTGACTTATAGTTAATAAGCCTTCCAGTCCCCGAAGGTAATAAAGATCAAAGCCGAGGTGGTTGGACTGTGTACAGAAGGACACTGCATCATTGAAACTTACCGAACGATGGAGCGACGTGGTGGCAGGCCGGATAAAATGGAGAAGGATCTTGAATAAAGCCAAAGCTCTAATTACTAGAGTACTTCTGGAATGCAATTTTAAAAAGAGGCGTTAATATCCTTCAACGATTCATTCTTTATCTCCACGATGTAGGCGAGACCTCATCGTTTTTTTTTTATCTTCTGGAACTAGAAGGTTGAGTATTATCAGCGTTATTTTTGGCCAAAAATTCTATTCACATTTTCTATTTGTTCCACAAGTAAAATAAGTGAAGGCTTTTCAGCGGTCAATAATAAGTTAAGCATCTTATATGACTATAAAAGTCAAGATAAGTCACGGGAGAGCATGAAAAACCAACAAAAATTGTGATATTTGAACTTAAAGCTGCGCGTTCATCTTATAAAATAATGTTATTCTATTTTATTGAAAAGCTTCATCCTTTTTTTTGCCCATCCTTATGATTTACATATTGACACAGCAGTCTGAAAATCTGCTAAAATCCTATACTTTAAATATATACCGATCCTAGAATTCCATCTTTCTTCATTACAATGTGACAGAAGAATCGAATAACTCACATCGTTGACTGTCGTTTTTTATTCTTCGACTATGTAACTCGAAGTATCCGTTTTCATAAGTACAGTAAGTAGACAGAGGTTCTTTATATCCGTTTTAGGAAACTTATAAAACGGGCCTTTAAGGACGTCATAAAAATAACGTCCTAGAAGCATCAATGCCATCTGTTGATCGTATCAAACAATGCAACCCCTTCGACCCTCTACCTCGAGGACAATGCAGATTCTCCATTGTTATTTCGCTTACTAATAATCACACCGCTACCTTGCAACATTACGACCACGATCCTCGGCAACGCGAAAGAACAAAGCGAAATTGGAGTTGTCTGTGCCGTTTCGCAATATCATCGGGCAATATCAAACAATTTCTAAATTATTGGCGTTATTTATCTCTCGATGGGGGCGAGGTGGCCGGGCGGAGGTGGTGTACATACATAATGATCGCACTATAAATCGAGGCGGACGTCCCGATCCGAATCCGGCGCTGTTACATAATGGAGGCAGGCTCGGTCCACCGGAGGAACACAAGATGGCGGGGGCCCGCGCTCGAGGGCTGTCGGCGTAATCAAGCGTTTTGTTGTAAATGATCTGCTACGCCGGGCGATATTTTATGTTTTATACCTCCGGTCGGCTGTGCTGGTGGCGGCAAGGGGGTGGAGTGGGTCCAGGGGGCAGGCGGCTCGGTGGACCGGGAGGCTGGGGCTCCTCGCGCTGGCGCTACGCCCCACACACTCCCCCCGCCACACACGCGCACCGACCTGACCCCCCCAACTCCTTGACATTTTTCTCGATAGCTTAAATTGCTTACTACCAGTGTGCATAATTATTATTACGTATTAAAGGCTGTAAAACGATTGTTTTATACAATTTCATCTGCGATTGATTGCTAGCTGATGAAGAACGTGATCTATGACAAAACTTATTTCATCTTGATGTGATCAATTATCCTTTCTTAAGTCCTAATCTTACAACATTGGATTGTTAGACGTACAAACCCTTGAACAACAGAAATCTAAGGAAGAATATATAGATCTGATAAAGAAGTGAAGAATTTATCCATCTACCACAAGCAAGTCAAAGTATACTAAAGCTTATTATTAGCTAAACCAGTGATTCCCGAAGTGTGAGCCATGGCTCCCCAGGGAGCCTTGGCTCAAAAATTTTGAAAAAAAAATGATGTATATGATGTTTTAAGGGAGCTGCAGAAAAATCTGATGTATTTAAATCAGAGCCGTAAACCGAAAAAGATTAGGAACCTCTGAGCCAGACAGTATTTTTAAATGTTAGGTAATTGTGTAGAAAAATGCAAATATTCATCTTCTATAAAGCTAAAATACTTTCAATTAATTCTTCAGAGTGGGGATTATTTTTGACTTATCACGAATATTTTTTGAAAAATAAGGTTTCTAAATATACAGAAATAATAACATTAGTAATAATACATCAAACATCATATTATCTGATTGTAATACTAATATTATTATTAATGTTTTGATAAATATTCTAATATAGTTACATTTCATTCGTGTCGTATATAAATTTAAGTATAATATTAATAAAAAAAATATCGTGGAAAAGCTTAAAAAGATCATATTAAATTAATTATTGAATAATTTGTATTTAACGCATCTTTTACGGTGGATCTAAAACAACCGCGTCGTCCGTGGGGGGTCTCTCAGGTACCCCAAGCATTTCATGGATTCATATTGATGAATTCTCTATCAATATTTTGACATTTAAAAAAAAAGGATTATTCTAAGAATAAAAATAGTTATTTATTATATGTTTTATAATTTGATAGATTGCATGTGTCACTCGCACATTTAACTCGCACTTAGCACATTGTACTGGATGCGAGCGAGAGAAAACATCGCGCACGTGGTATCAGGCAATATTACAGACAATAAAGGAAAACAATTATTTATAATATTTGTTCTTTAGATGTTTATAGACAAATACAGAAAGTTTATGACATATAGGATTTATATTAAAAGATTTATTCGAGAAAAATCAAAACTTGGAGTACCCAATAGGCACGGCTAGATTAAGAAGTATACATTATTTTATTGCATTAGTCTTAATCCCTAGGCATCGAGTTTTATCATGATTAATTTTCCTAGTTTCTCATAACCAATGATTAAACTGATATATAAAAAATATTACTATAAAATTTCTATTGCTTTTCTTGTAATATTTAAAAATATAATATTGAAGATTATCCAGTTGATTTGTTCATTGGCATGTCTACTTAAAAAACATCACAATTTTCCTGCATTAATTTAAGCATAATTATTAAATTGCAAATGATTTATTTGTATATGCTTAGTTATAACATTAAAATAAATCAGGTAATTTTAACTCAGCTGATGGAACTCTAATTCAAATTTTATTTGGTTTTTAATTTTGTATGTAATAAGAGCTGCTTGACACAACACAAATTTAATTTTATTATAATTGACACATAACAGTCCGATGACTTAAATAAGCGTCATTTGTTAAATGATCGTTAAGTCCCGGTAACGCATTTTTGTCATTCGATGTCAGGAAAGATTTTAATACAATATTATATAATAATATGATATATTTAAAATTTAGGATTTATTATTTTAGCGCCCTGTTAATGTTAATCATTTAAATAACGTGCAGAGCGTTTAATAATTCAAACATTATATAAATATAAACATAAAAACGTCTTAGCATATCTAAGATTCTTTCACAGCCGAATTAAGTTATAAAAATAAAAAAAAAACACCCTGTTTAGAGATCCTCCATTAAAATAGCGATCGAGTGTTCAAAGCACATTTCAGTACTGATAAACGATTAACGTGCACGTGGGTACTAGACACGTGGTGGATCACCCACAGGGCGCCACTGGAAATGTTTTAACGGGGAACGACCTTACGAGCTAACGAATCTATCGTGCCGCCCGTTAAACGGGCGATTCGTTAGATCGTTAGAGCTAGATTGCATTAGCCGTCGATTGGAATTTACAAAGCCAATGGCGTTCGTGTCGGCAAATTCGCGACGAAATAAATTATAAAACAAATAAAACAGAACGTCTAGTATGATTGACAATCTCAAAAGCGATGGGATTAGAAGTATCGATGGTATTTAATAAAATTTCGCATGGAATTAATTCGAGATCACCCTCCCCTGGTCTTGCAACTTGAGGACGTAACCCTCGCATCCCTCCTTCCCTTTGTCTTTGATCTGTTTCCAATCTAAATTCATTGGTTAACAATGCTGTCGGGACCGTCTCCATGCATGTAGATAATCTTCTCCATCCTAATGTACTTTGTACCACCGCCAGGGCTACCATCTTCCACCGGATGACCGGAATTATTTTTTTTAGTTTCCACTATAATCTCTTTCGATTGATTTGCTTACAATCTTGTTAACAAACGAGTGTCTTGTTCCTTTTTTTCAGGATAAATTTGTCAACCCTCATCCGACGGTGTTATACTGACACAGTATCTCTCCACGTTATCTCCCTCCTGTCTCTCTTTCCCTCTCGCTCTACCCACACTACCGCCGCAAGAAGCTGCTGTAGCTACCGGCTCTCGACAAAGCGAACGGATCTGGATACAAAGTGGACCAAACAAGATTAGACTCGGAAGCGGGTTCCTCCTCTAGGGGACACTCGCACGGGAACTCATCAAACCGATTAGCCGTTTTTAAATCGAAACCAAATCGCTTTGATGTGCGCTTAACGAGCTTTTTAATTGCTTGACTAATTTTGTTAAATGTAAATAAAGGTCTATATCCCCTTTGCTATATTTTTTTTATCGGCCATTATTAGCTAGGCGTATTTTGTAACGATATGCATAACAAATTTTGTACCGATACAAGATAGAAAAAAACTAGACGAACCAGTCTTGTGGGGGACTTTTTATGATATTTTTTCATCATTAGAAACCGCAGATCACAACCCTACGTCTGTATGCAAATTATGACAATTGGCAACCCTAATGTTTTTAATAAAAAAAAAAACTATAATTGCACGGGTGTATGAACGCAAACAAATCGCACGCTGATTTCAGCAACAATGGGGATAATGTACTGTAATTGCTGGCTTTCGTGTTTTTAAACCGCTTTATTATTTTTAAAAAACCTGAATAAGTAATTATTCTTTGAATATAATATATGCATAATTAATTATGATAATGATGTACGTATTAACATAATATCATTTCTTATTTGATATTTATGTTTTAATTACTATTCCTAAATTGAGAATGAAGAGCAAGTTCTTAATTGACTTTAATTATCTTCATAGTCAAAATAGTCAAACAGAGTATTCATTTTAACTACTTTATTTATTTGCATTTAATTCTAACTTTTCTCAATTAATTATATCATTGTTTTTCCAGACTTTCGCGGCATATAAACGCATCCGTTTACGAAATTGTCATGAAATATATACTGGATGTCCCAAAAAACTTCAACAAATATTTAATTTCGTGTTGTGGCGTATTCTTGCTCAATCGCGGCTATTAATTCTTCTAATGCTGTCCTTTTTCTGGCGTAAACCTTATCTTTAAGGTATCACCACAAGAAAAAGTCCACTGACGTCAGATCTGAGGAACGGGCAAGGTATTCTCTGGGACCTCTTCGTCCAAGCCATATTTTTGGAAGATTCTCATAAAGATATGATCAGTTGATTGTGTTATAGATTTTTTTTTATGATTTGCAATAACTTTCCAGTACTTTTTCTTGGCTGTTGAAGCCGTTGATGTTCTTGATCTTCCAAAACGTTGTCTATGAACATCCTGAATAGTTCCATTTGTTTAAAACTTATATTTTATCCGATTAATCCATCCATCACAGCGGCTCAAAAAAATTCGAGCCGTCCGAAGGAGGTAAATCAAATCCCAAATACCCCAAATATTTAAAATTTCAGACATTTAAAAAAATGGATTATTCTAAGAATAAAAATAGTCAAAATGCTTCAAAATTTGGATTTTTATCTAATCAATATGACGCGTGAGTGACAACGCTCTCGGCGATGTTTGTGTCAATCACACGTTTCACTCGCACTGAGCACATCATACCGGATGCTAGCGAGAATAAACATCGCGCACTTGATAAAAGCATCGAATATTGTTGTTTTTATTTTCTATCGCAATTGCAGACAATAAAGGACAATGATTATTTATAATATTTATTTTTTGGACTTTTTTAGATAAATACAAAATGTTTTGTGACATGTAGAAATTATATTAAAAAAAATATTTAAAAACTTGGGATACGCAGTATACTCCATCGGCACGGTTAGGTTAATTGTAATATACTTGTAGAGTATAAATTATTTGGGACATCCTGTGGTTAATGTGTTAAGGTGAGTTTTTTCTGATTGACTTTTAATAAAATTGATTGTTTATGATGAATAAATTATCACATTTAAAATTAAAAAAATACTTTAATTTAATGAATTAAAGCTTGAATATGAATCACGTTTAAATTTATAATTATTTTGAATGTTTTTCATTCAAAACCATTTCAGAAAAAAAATTCTATAATTAAAATTAGCTTTAGATCTGAAGATTATTTTCTATATACTTGAATGGATGAAATCTTTTATGAATTCGCTTTAAATACATATCACTGTATACAAATATTATAAAGAAATAGATAGCAGTATAAAAACATCATTTCCGATTTTTAATGCAATCTTTGAAAATAATGTAAGTAGTTTTCAAAAACTGCATTTGGAAACGTTTATATTTTAGGATGTTCTCTATATGGACTATAGATTTTAATCAAGAGTACACAAGATAAATGATAATCACGCAATTTAGCTTGGAACATATTTTTGTGCTTTTACAGCTCTTTAATCGAACTTATATTAATAAATCTTGTAAATTTTCAATGAAAAAAGTATGTTTTCGGTTAAATAGCTTTTAATTCAATAAGCCTCATAGCTTAACTCATTAATATTTTTGAAGCACCGAGGCTTTTGTGCTTTTCTAATTAACAACGGAGAAAACTTCTCACTATCATCTGAATTTGTAATCAAAAGTACAGTTAGCCTATTTTTACTTAACTTCCCTCCATGACAAGTTTTACCCTTAAAGACGAATGTCTTCGAGGTAAGAACATTGAAGAGCAGTCCTGTTTGATCAGTATTTAAAATATCTCTTGGAGCATAGTCAGCAATTACAGTAGAAACGTCCGTCTGCTTCCAATCTTCAGCGATGTTCAAATCAACACTTGGAGAGCTTCTTAATGAAGCGATATATCTGCCAATTTGATGCAGTAAATATTTCGATATTTAATCGAGACTCAATGTGCAGGGCCTCATCTAGAATTAATGGACCGTTCAGTTTCCTAATATTCATTTCTAACATTTAAAAATGTCGCATATTTATTTAAATATGTTAAAATTTATTCGAATTTTAAATATTTCAAACGTAAATTGCGGGAAATGAAAACGTAAAGGCGGGTACTAAATGTACTAAAATTGTGAATACGTACATGTTTGTTTTATTTTGTATTTTTTATACTAGGTTTATTTTGTTAATAAACAGATTATTTGAGTTCATCATTCAGTGTTTGTATTATCCTAAGTTTCTTACATGCGGCCACGCGCGCAATGTTTTTTCTCGCTTGCATCCGGTACGATGTGCCAAGTACAAGAGCGGCAGTCGACGGCGAGTGCTTAGTTTGCGGCGGGATATCACCGAGTGCGCTTGTCATTTCCCCTTCATATTAATTAGTTAAAAATCCAAAATATCGACTAAATTATGTAGCATATCATGAATAACTATTTTTATTCTAAAATGTCAAGATATGATGAAGAATTTAATATCTTGACTTAAAATGCTTGGATGACGGGGTTGTTTTTGAGCCACCGTGATGGATCGGTTAATTGACTTTCAACCATGTTGATGAAAATTTAGATATACTAAAGGTCTCTCCATTTCACTAGAACTTTATTGGTATTAAATACAGTGGATTTCGCTTAAACACCAATAAAAAATTTCAAGGAACAAATGATCAATGTACTTGAAGAAAAACCCTGTCATCAAAATAAAGTTTAATAATAATTAACAACGCAGTAGTTACAGGTTTTTTACGTCAAATAAACCCTTTTTCAAATGAAATGCACCCTTTTGCAAATCTTTTCAATAGTCATTTCAATAGAAAATAGGCCAATTTGTTTTGTAGAAGGGTGTATTTGATTTGCAAATGGGTGCATTTGATTTGCAAAAGGGTGTATTTGACGTGAAAAACATGTATTTAGGCACCGCCTGATTTAATTTAATGGATTGCAAAATTGGTTCAGTAAAAAATAATCTAAGGAATTGTGCAAACAAATTAAGCTTGCTGTATTAATGTTAATACGTTTTAATGATGCTGAGATTTTCTCAAGCCTTATAATTCACATCCCCGCTTTTCGCATATGATTTTAACCAGGGATGCGGGTTTAAAACGCTTTGAAATAAAAGTAGTTCCATTTTTATAGATAGGAAACTATTGATAATATTTTTCAAGATAACAATACTTTTATCTCATCGGGGAAAGTAAAAAGTGCTTTCGAACAGGGTGGCAAAAATTGTTTTTTTTTTGCCGCAGATGGAATCTGTACATCCTGCAGAAAAATATCTGGAGAATCGACAGGGACAGAATGATGGGGAAACATTTGGGAATACGGGCCAGGTAGCACCGTGGTTATTTACGTCATTTCACAATTTTATGGGACCGGCAGGTGTTCCGTTGATCTCGCGGGATCCCGCCGAGGAATGAAGTAGGGAATGGGATGTGGGATGAGGTAGATGGCGAGGGATACAAGGGCAGGCTACTCACCCACCTGTGCACTGCACACCCTCGATATTGTTTTCATTTAGAAAATGTACTTTTTATTACATTTGCTAAAATATACCCGGATTATTGAAAAAGGGTGTATGTACGAATATTTAAATATATTTATATATAAATATGTAAAATATCGGAAAATTTAAAAATCATGAATATTATTATAATCAATTTAATTATTTACATAGGATAGGTAGGTAGGACGTAGAGAGAAGTTATATTATTTAATTTTCTTCTAAACGCAATAAAATGAAAAAATAATTTCGAAACTTCATAGGATATTTTATATGAAATATTGTTTACTAGAAAGAATTCGGTGAAACTCTAAATCAATTGATAAAATAATTAAAACATTATTTTATTTTTAGGTAAAATTATTGCATTTTATCGTACATCTATAAGATTAGATATGATTTTTTTTTATTATTGAGTTCCAACTATTTGTATGTTTCAGCTGAAATGTGCTGAGTCTTCGGGGTCAGTTTTAAAAAATCGCTTTACGCCTTTAATTAATGACTAGCTATAAATCTCTACGCGAAGCGAGTTCATTTCAACAAATTTATTGGGCTCAATTTTTTATTATTTTTTAAATTACACTTCTCCACATTAATGAATTATTTAATAGTATTAAAGTTTATATTATCGTTTATATATATATATTTATTTGTTTTGTATAGATTTTTTTGTACGTAATTGGGTCACAAAAAAACAATGTGCTTTTCAATTGGGTAGCGAAAATTCTTTTCTGTCGGGAATACCTTTTAATTTTTGCTTTTGCTTCCTTGGACCAAACAGCGTAAGTACTGGTGCTTGAACTTTAAAGGTTGTCTTAAAAGGCCTCTTTGTGATTATTTTAACAGTCTTTGCTTGCTTTATACCAATCAATTTAAATTTAGGTACTCGTTTTTTATTTCGGAATAAATAAAATAAATAAAAAAAATGACTATTGTTTAAAATTTTCAGATGAGATAATTCAAAATTTTCATTTCGTTAACCAAACCAAAGGGGATACATTAGCCAGGAATCCGATGGTATTTGTCGTCTTGACGGTTAATGTGTTGCGTACATAAATCGAAACACATTATGTGATCTCTTGTACGGCGAGGTGCTTTCAACTTATAATTTACGGGGGCTGATGTCGTAAGATCGTGTGACGACGACTCTGCCAACAAAGCCAATGGTTATATACGGGCCCTAGCCCACACAACCCCGTACAACCCCTGCAGTATATTAAAGTTATTTATGCAGGGTGCAATACTGTACGCGGTGATAGAAGCCGTCATTTTGTTAGAAAAAATATGGGCTAGGGTAATCTTCATGACCGTGAGATATAATGCAAAAAGGGTGGTGGAAAAGGTATAAATTTATAACAAATTTATCTCTGATATTATTTTAATTATTTAATTATGTATTTTATATTTCATACCATTTCATTTTGTAATCTTAAGGATTAAACCTCAAAGGATGACCTCTTTATTTTTTTTAAATAATAAAATATTCTTAGATATCCAATTTATGATCAGAAAACAAATCATCGAACAATGATTTTTTTTTACCCTTTCAATGCGGCGGATCTAAACACGATTCTACATCTGAGTGCGGCGCCGTTTTGGAACAAATTATTTTTTTGGTGAGGTAAATTTGTATTCACCGTTTACCGCTATATTAGACCATTTTCCTATAAGAGAACAAACATGTTAGTAAGAATATATTTCTTCCATTTCAACTAAAAAAAATAAACTCTGAGTTGCTTTATTTTTTCGTAAATAATAAATCCAGACAAAATATCAATTGCTCAAACATAGATTAAATGAGAAAAAATGAGATGCAATCAAAATCAAAATGCGGAATGCAATTTTTATACCATTACATCCATTACATGTATGTATGTAGAACATAATGTACGATGGAACACTATAACAATACTGGGCGTGAGATTACATCACCACGATACTATTGCGGGGTGGAATAAAACACCACATTTTGATTTTAATCATTTACTATTCATATTTACATATTACATGGTTCCATATGAACAGCATGATATGTTATATTTTATTGATAGCTGTGTTTATTAAGCTGATTTTGATAAAACACCATCATAACTCAGTGTTTTACATATAACGACAAGTTAAAGTTTTAAAGAATCTCGCGCATGTACGACATGCGGCTGCACCCTGGACACGATTTGTATGCGCATGTACGTCATGCGCCCCGCACTGAAAGGGTTAAAATGCATTGATCGGGAAAAAAAATGATATTTATCTAAAGATATAACTCAGATTATTCTTAGACATGAGGGTGCCGACTCTGAAGGTGCCGAGAAGAATAAGAAGTCCTGAATTAGACGTTTTCTAGACTCAGTAAGGATTAAGCCTTTATAATTACTATTATATTTGCGGACGAGATTAATTATAATAATAATTAAATTCTCCGTTGATCCTATGATGTATCCACATTTGGTGATGGTCATTAAAAGATGAATCTTATTTTTGCGAAACAACATTTTAATCGCTGCTCTAAGACAAATATCAAAGATTACATGCAATTTTCCGTATTAACCGACGTTAAAAGTATTAAAAAATATCGCAAATTGCCAAATAAATTCTATTATTGCAACAAAGGTATATTTTTTATTGAAACGTGACTCTTTATTAATTCTATATTTAGTATGAAAATTGTCGTTTGTAAAATTTTGTTTCCGATTCTTTGCTCCTAAAAGTTTGGGCATCGCTGTCTTATTCCTGTTTGGTTCGGCACGTTGCAAAGAAATTCCAATACATGCGAGTGCAGTTTTTGTGTGCACGGCCATATCTCTTCTGATCCACTCGCTTGGCCTGCAATTTTGGCAAAAGCTTTTCATTATTATCTAAGTTGCCTACTTTGCTGGCTTAAAGCTCGGGACTGCTGACCTACTGCCGACCAGGAAAAAGTCTTTCCTCCCATATGTTTGCTAAATATGCACATAAAGAAATGATACATAGCCGTTTTCAAATATCGAACCGAGTACATGGGAGAAGCTTGTACTTTAACATTTTCATTAATATCTCAATTATTTGTTACTCGTCCTCATTTCCATTTCTAATCTGAAGTTTATGTCGAATTCGTTCCAGACGTATTTACTGAAATCCTGTCGCTTATGCCTCAGTTTTTTTGTTTAGTAATTTATTAAAATATATATGTAAAGGCCCATACGCTCAGAGAGTGAGCATCTGAGCTGGCAAATGATGATGATTTTCACCGTTATTAAATTAACAATTAAATATTTTATTTATTTTTCTTTTTTATAACAATGAGTAAGTTGCATTACAGCAGACAAAGAGTCGGAGAATTTTATACATATTATCCCAAAATATATTTATTGACACTGACGCCGTTTCGAAGAATTTAATTTTTAATTTATTTATATCATTTAAATATATTTATTTCTATTGAATTTTTAGTAGACCTATATATTAGAAGGGCCCAAATGCAATGTCTTATTTTTTTAATGAAACTATAACTCATATTTGTAATCATTTATTAAACTTAATTATATAATAAAATTACCAATATTTTCTATGATCCTTTTCCATCTATTAGGAAAATCTAAAATGCCTTTCTTATAAAACTCAGCAGGTTTAGAATCGAAATAGTCTGAAAAGGCCGATTTTATTTCATCTCAAGATTCTAAAAATGCGGGGCAATGTGAATCTCATACTTACATCATCCCTGAGCAGTGTCATAAAGAATTCTCAGAATTCATAGATTTTGTCGCAAGGTTAACCTATCTGAGTACTATATTAGATCAGTCCCGGTTAACTATCATAATCTAACAGATTGTATGTTACCTACAAGCCATGACAATAGCTAACATTAATATTTTTTTCAATTTATTTTAAATTCATATTTTTTGTTTAATTATTTATTCAATGACGGACAAATAGCATTAAATTAATTAACTACAAGCCGCCAACTACCATCATGGATATTTTTATAAAGATGCGGAGTAAAAGGATCTCTCAAACTGGCATTCCATTAGCCAGTGTCATAAAGAATTCCAGATTCATAGAAAGTTTACACCCCTATCCGTGTACTTACATTATTATTATCATAATATATTGTTTGTTATTTACAAGCAATGACACTGGTTATAATATAATGAGTTAAATGGATTTAGATTTGTTTTATGTCATATTTTAAAATGGCTAATCACACGAAGAATAAATAATTGCTTTGCACACTAATCTATTGCATACGTCATCGATTGTATGATATCTGGATGACATATGTCAGTAGCGTATTATTAATGTTGCTGGTATATTTTTTTTCTCCACATCAATATCATATCCTTCAATCGACTTTTTACGCTGAGATTTCTGAAATAAATTACTACTGAAATGATTAACAAAAATCAGACTTTTTAGAAAATCTTTAATTGTGCAATTGTTAGTAGCCCAACGAGAAAGCGGGACGCTAGGCACCGGATGAATTTCCAAACAATTAGTCGTATCTCCCCTCACCAGTCAGGTCACACAATGGCCAGACCTAGAGCGTACACGAGAGTCATATATTTTACGAGAGCAAGTCTTGATTTGGCAAGTTGACAGTGGTTTATCAAGTGCCTCCACTCTCTCTCTCACCCCTGTAGAGCTTCGTTCCTCTCCCTACTCCTGCTCCGGATCTAGATGGAGCCACCGACTTGTTTACTCGCACCAGATAACCGAATAGATAGAGAGCAAGTAGAACTGAATTCCGTATGCCGGAGATATTCCACGTACGCACGGAAGATATAAATTATAACTTCAAATATTGCTTTTCTTTTTATATTAGGAAAGATGTGATGGTGGGGGTGGGATAGGGATAAGGCGATGGAGAATTTCTGCGTGAGCGTTCGCGGTTTTTGTACCGCACTAGAAATTTTATGCCCGGGGTTTGTAGAGAGAGATAGAGAAAGATGTGATGTATTGCTGGAGGTGTGTAGGGCTTTCCGGTTAATTGATAAGAAAGGTTTATACTTAACTCTTTAAATATTTCATATATGAGAGATGACCGATTTTTAAAGCATCCTTCTTATCATTGGTCTGTGGTGAAGATTAACAGATTCGATTTACATATAAGTAAAGTTAAAAAACAGCATAGAAACCTTTATACAGGCAATTAACATTTTATTTCAATGTAACTGTAATGTACATCTCTCTGATGTATGTTATAAATAATACGACCCTGTTTTCCTGAATGCTCTGGAGCAGTATATTTTATAAAAAAAATATATTTCCACAGTAAAATAAGACATGTATTTTATTATTGATTTTTGAGTAACTTTAAGTAATAAAAAATGTGATCGCCTTCTAAAAACAATAAAATATGTGTGTTTTATCATACATATGTAAACTATTTCGAGGGTGCTGCGGAATATTAAAAATTAAAAAAGTATATATCGTTCATATTTTATTTATTATAAAAAAAATAAGACGAGGTAAGAGTATTAAATAATATTAACAATAATAAATTAAGTGACAAGCGACACGTGGCTCAAAAGAGCTGTGAGTCTGTATGACTGCGCTACAATGAGTTAGTATGACTGCACCAAGTCGCAGCGCGACGCGGCGCTTGGCGGTGAGACCCCCCTCCCCCCCGCACTCCGACACCGGTCTACATCCATCCAATACGCGACGCCGGCAGTACTGACAAACAGACAGCTCTCTTGCTCCACACCGCGCAGAGTAACACTGCTCGCGTAGGTACCGATAATATTAATAAATATAAATTATATTTATATTTCCTTACATAATACATAATCAATACATACATAATATATAAAAATATATTTTTCCTCAATTTGCTGTAAAATACTGTCGATTCCGTCTCATAGAGTAAACATCATGTTTATCCTAAGGGGGTTTTGCAGATGTTCTATTTCAATCGTCGCGACGCATATTTTTTTAGCGACACGATCAAATTAAACGATTCGCAAGAGCGATGCTCCAATTTACATCCTGCCAAAAAGAATTTCAAATCCCAATATTGAACAGCTGCAACGCCCCCTGATGCAGTTCTCCCTACCTCTGCCTCCTTGTCAACTCCCGGAGCCACTTCCCTTTCCCGGGAAAGTCCCTGGTTCGCGCAGCTGCCGGCGGCGTCGCTGCGAGCGTCGCTCTAGCGGCCGATTACAAAACCAGTGTCCCCGTCTTATAAATTTCTCTCCAAGTATCAGATGCGCTTATTAACAAACCTGAAAAATTATAGAAAATAAGATAACGATTATCATCGACGTTGGATCTGAGCGATGGCTGGGGGTCGATGAGGTGTTCTGTCGATGAAAATTTTCAAAGCGACGCTATTTCGGCGTACAAATTTCGACGTTCCAGTGACGGGGGTGGGCGTACCCCGGGAACAACTTGTGCTCCCCGCCGGCACAGCCACCTCGTGTTTTGTGTGCCACGCCCTACTGGCAAATGTCAGCTGGCCTGACCGCATGTCGCCGGGGCCGATTGGACCCCGAAGCGATTCTTGTCGCCGCATCCGAACCCCCAAGAAGCTGGGTTTATTGAATTGGTCTCATGTCACCCGGAAACCGCTGGTGGGTGGGGGTGGGATGTGGGTGGGATTGGGACGCTTTTTAATTAGGTCAACTGATGTGTCTCGTAGTGCATTAATTTCCTACTGTGTACAAAGGTTCACATTCAAGAAAAAATGCATCCTGTAAATATACCCAAAGAAAGCTTGTCATAGATGGGCTAATATTTATTCATCCTATGTATTTTACGGATGTGATGATATAAACGTATCTTAGTGAAAATGCAATGTTATTACATAACTCAAAAGGTAATATTAACATACTGCCTAATTGTAGGGATTAATCTCAATGCAAAGAAATCGGGCATTTACGTGATGAAAATTATGATATAAATATTAAAGTAGATTTATATGATTCATTCATCCTCTGGTAAATATGAAAAAAAATCAATATCGTAAATAAATTTTCTTGCACTTTTGTAGATCTCTTTTCAATAAAGACAATAATGAATGAGTGATATTACTATTATATTATTTTCAATCATCATTTCATTTTGAAGATATGAAGACATATTTGGGATATAATAATAGTTATGAAATTCATTATTGAGGGGTTCCAATTATTAAAAAGAAACTTTGTTATTTACAATGCAAGCAGGCAATTCTAAGAATCCAGCAAATAAAGCTTTTAAGCTTTCCATTAATATTTTTTAGACTAAATATTGATATTTTTTAACCTTGAAAATGCCTCCTCTTATCACGATATCCATTAAAAATGTAATAAATCATAGGGGTCAAAACCAAAATCGACACAAAGGCTGGATGGACAGTCTCCATTCTTCGGTTACTGTCAAATGCGACCGAGCTTCCGATGGTTTCTTTGCAAGTCAATGGGGCTAATTATTTCCGCGTCGCATTAACCCACTTTCGGGGAACGGATTCCGTTACTACATTTTTTTTTAATAATCGTTCACACCGATCCGGTCCTGCGGCCACCTCGCCCTCAGTTGCCGTAAATCTGCGCCGATCGCCCCAACCGTTTGCCAAAAATTGGTTGAAACCGAATTAAATCTGGTGACAACAGGGGGTATATTATTTTTTTATTGTTGGAAAAACGAAATTGTGAAAAGTGCAACAAAATCCCCCAAAAACAACGCTTAAAACTAGGACGTTTCCATTGTTTTTTTTTGTGTTGTAGAAAATCATTAAATTTCTCTTTTATATTATTAATGTTATTAAATACTTAAATGTCGATATGATTTGAAATAAGAGTAGAATTCTATACCTTTTCATAATATTGATAAGACATTTTCATATGATTGACAATATGTATTAGGAAAAACTATTTTTTATGGTATTATTTGGCATCTCGAAACAATTCCTCAGTTTCCTTTTATACGTAAAATTCTAATATTCTTTAAGTGAAATAAAAAATCGGTGGTTTTTAACTTCTCATTTAAAATGGCTGTACATTTTAGATTGGGAGTTTATTCAAGAGCGTTCATGTTTTATGAATCCAATCAAAATCTGAAGTGTCAACTCGTGTTACGTGATGAAATTTTCGATCTCTTTGACGACAAATTAAAAACAATCCTTGCCAAAGATACAGGAGCTGTTAGAGAAACTATGTTTAAATATTTAAATAGAATTGAAAA
The DNA here is from genome assembly GCA_022495035.1 of Philopotamus ludificatus. NCBI lineage: Eukaryota > Metazoa > Arthropoda > Insecta > Trichoptera > Philopotamidae > Philopotamus > Philopotamus ludificatus. Next base: position 55,316 of record JAGXCT010036228.1, read on the forward strand.
AAAATATTAGACAAAAACGATCCGTGTGCGTATATCTAATAGACTGATTTTTGAATTTAATGTATGATAATTGATAACAAGCATAAAAACAAACGTTTTAACATTATCGACATCGATACACAATAAAATACACAAAAAGGGAATTCTGAGCATTTGCTTCTAGAGGATCTATCTATATATCTCAAGAGCTCTTGGATTGTCATGTTTTACCCAAGTGAGACATGTTTTACTCAAGAAAACGTGTCATTTTTCGAAATGCACGAATTATGTTAGCTCCGATTTGAATATGAAAAATTTACACGATTCGCAGAATGATATCAAATGGAATGGTTTTACAAAAGCACCACAGTTTCGTGAAATATATCTTTTTCTATATTAGCTTTAATTAAAATCTGTATTTAGTAAATAAAGATAAAAGTCGTTATCAGTCGGGGAGATATCGTGCATGTCCAGCGGCCAGAGGAGCGTGTGGATCGGCCGCCTTCCTTCCAGGAACGCGTGGGAGGACTAGAGCCTGCAGGAAGAAATCGGGAAGGGGGGGCCGGCCGCGAGGGACGGGGTCGGGGCTGGGGCTCTGCGCAGCGCCCGACTCGACCCGACTGACAGGTGGCGGCGCGTGGCATGGCGCACGGCGGTTCGCGAGCCCGCCAAGGTCTCGTCTACCCATCTGCCGATATCTACGTTTCGATCGAGATTAATCTTGGATATAATTTGGCCAGTTCCTCACTCTTGTGAGAATAACTAGTTCCATACCGGAAGACGAAAAGGCCAGATCAAAACTTATTCTGGCAAGTAGGAGGTTAGATCAAATTTAAAATTATATTTACTGCTACACCTCGAGAGTCGTCATTGCGGTTTATACTCACTACGTGATTTTTTACCTTTATTAAAGAACATGGACTTGGTTAGCCTTAGACTTAGACTTTGAATTGTACTAAAAAGCCCTGCTTTTCATTTCCAGTCGTCACTCCCTAATTCGGCTGTTATATAGCGTCACGCAGAATTCGCAGAAAAGTCATTCATACGAATACTAGTTATGAAAAAGAATCACGCTCTCTTTAATAAAATTTAAATGAATCGTTTTTGAAGTTTGAGGCGAAGATTTTCAATATATTTCCAATCGTCTTTTTGGAAATTGATCTATTATAACTTATTATTTTTATATTAATTTGAACAATGATAAATGTCATTGTAGTTAATTTCAAAGTAAAAAAACATGTATTATACTCAGCTTTTTTATATGACAACAATCGCTCTCTGTCTAATTATTTCGTGAATATTTCTACCAACTTCTGTCTTGTAAATCAATTGAAATATGCTTTTGGATCATTAAAATATCAACTCAAGTATTGTCGATGGTATTTTATCATTCGTTTTATTTGTATAATGCAATGAAAAATATTTCGTTTCTTAATTTTTTTATGGCGTAACTAAATATCTACAATATAAACAAAAGATACTTTACTTATTTTGAAATAGATAATGATTAAACTATCGGTTAAACAATTTCATTATATTCGTAATATACTAAGTAATATTTTTCGTTTACAATTTTTCCAATAATATTCATTAGATTTTCATCATAATTTATGGAGAATCCACGTATTTATTATATTCTCTATACTTTAGTATTTATTTACATATGCGACTGCTTTTAAAAAAATATATAAACTCAATTAATAGTTAAATCGTTAAAGCATTAATACGAACACATCGAATTTATTTTTCAATAATTTAATATTTATAGTAATAAATTGGTGATTTTTGTTGGAATAAATAGTAAAAAATGTGTGGTAAAACCTAAAATTACTGATTCACCACTCGGAAAACTCAATAGCTTTTCAGAAAAAGGAATCATAATTCTATTTAGTTTGGGTCGTTATTTTATTAATAATAACTCACTCAAAAGCATTTTTTAATAAAATTTATTACAGGTTTTTCACTTCATATTAACCAATTTGCATTTCAAATTAGACATTTTTTCTTTAAATGTCTATTGAAAAATGGTTAATTTGAAATGCAAAAGGGTAAAACCTGTATCAAAATACATCGAATTTACTCATATACAACATGAATCATCCTCACGCCTAAAATGATTTTGTTATCTTAATAACTAATAGTATAATAATTAAATTAAATTTTCTTATTTTTCTTACGAGGATGGATTCATTTATTAATATAATTTAAATAACTAGTTTTTATTTAATATTTCTCGCATTTATTCCGCCTGCGTAATTTGATCAGTACGGCCGCATCGTCCAAAGGGTTAATATATGATATGATATGCTTTCATGAAATTGTAGATACACAATCGGAGGTAATCCGCGGACATCTTCGTCACAGTCGTCCACCGTTCACGCTTCTATCTGTTTTATGTCGCGTTTCGTTCGCCGTCCGGCCGATCGTCGATCGGAAGTTGCGTTTTCCCCTTCGAAGGATTGCGGGGGCGATCGCGTCGCAAAAAGAGGCGTGACGATGGCACAGAATCGCATCGCGCGGGCAATGCTAGACCTTAGCGCGCCGCGAATTATCGCAGATTCCGACACGCTGGACCAAAATCGAAACCGCCGGCGCGCGCATGCGCCGTGGCGGCGGACCCGAAAACCGGCCCGCAGTGGAGCAGCGCCGGGCCGCGCAGCGTGGACGGCGCCGCGAGCTGCCGCGCGAGGTGGGCGTCCTGCCGCTCTGCCGCTCTGCCCTCCTGCCGTCCTGCCCGTCGTCCTCGCCGCCCTCGCCGACCTCGCCGACCTCCATGTTGCCTCCGGCCCTCGGTCCACCCGCTCCCTCTCGCCGGTCGCACATCCCCGCCGCCCCCCGAAACGTCCTTCGAATAAATAAATAAAAAATAAAAATAAATATATCCGCAGGTGCTGTGGACCAACAACGCCCAGTTTCTGCGGATACGGCGAAACGCGCCCGTTCCCTCTCCCTTCCGAAAATCCTCAATTTTTTTTGATAACCGAGAACGCGCCCAGTCGTTCTCGGCCATCAAAAAACGAATAAATAAATAAACAGTGTATTCATTATCAAAAATTATTCCAGTGTAATTATCTCATCGATCGCTCGCATTCAAATTTTAAAGAAATAAATTTGCACAGTACGCGCGTACATTTATAAAATCGAATCGCAATGGGTGCAAAGGGGAGTGTGGAAGCAGCGAAAATATCCGCACAGAATTGGAATAATTTGGAGGTTCGTATAAATACATATATATATTTAAAAACCCACCCAAAACACACCCCCTTCTCGAGACGTACACTTGTCGTATTGCATTTATGTATTATTTTTTTATCACGCGATTCTAATTCGCAATATTATTGCACGTCCCTTGCCCGCGACCGATCCGTCCGAACGAAAACGAACGATCGAATATAATCAAAAAAAAAAAACGCATCGTCGCATATTTTTTATTTTTAAATGACACGGTTTAATCGATTAGCGCTTTGCATGTGCACCGTTTTTCACAATTTTGCATGTTTCATTATTATCGATGTGTGTGTGTACCTTCTTTTTTAGATATTCGCATATGTGTAAGGATGCGACGGATCGATATCGAGGTCGAAAAATATTTACATTATTCCGTTTACGTGGATGATATAACGCCATTTTATGAAAAATGAGCGATTTTCGAATATGTTTTTATTTTAGGATTCTGTATTTGAAAATGTATCATATATTTTTAGTGGAATTGGTCCGACGTGATGTTGATGTATTATTAAAGGTAATGTTTGTCGACGTTGACGCGGATTTCTTCGCCGGGACGTTCGATCTAGTCCTTTGTCGACGGCGGTGACGATTAATTGTCGTCGTTTATGACGAGGACGATTATCGCAAATTAACAATCGGCCGGAGGAATTGGCCGGGCCGCCGGGCAGATCGGTGTCTAATCAATTTAATGCGGGAACGGGGGTTCCCGTTTCCCAAAGTGCGGGCTGAACGAATTGACAGTCCGAAAACGAAATTAATCGCCATTTGTGCAACGGTCGGATCGATGCCGTTGCGCTAATTAATTACAATTATTATATTTTGGCAAAATTCAATTGTGATCGCGCATCTCGCCGGGGAATAACAGTTTTCATGACGGCGCTAATTTTGGGATATTTGAATAACCGGCCGATCGAGATAACGATTAGGAGTAAACTTATTTTACTGACGTCACCGACGACGTATAAATATTTTATAACTAGAAATTATTTTTTTTAAAATAATATTAATAATTTTTCA
>JAGXCT010036229.1:11604-23077 GCA_022495035.1 Philopotamus ludificatus
AGGTGTAGTGTTCTACCAAGATAATGCGAGACCTCATATAAGTTTGTTAACTCACTAAAAGCTTTTACAGCCTGGATGGGATAAACTGTCAAACGCACCATATTCTCCAGATCTGGCGCCTTCTGATAATTATTTGTTCCAGTCTCTACAAAATGTTTTAGACTGTAAAAACTTTACTTTAAATGAGGAGGTAAAAAATCACCTGGATCAGTTTTTGCCAATAAAGAACAAAATCATGCTACTGCGAGAAAGATGGTGAAAGGTATTTGACCAGAATGGATAATATATAATTCAATAAAATATATAAGAAAATCATCTTTCATTTTCATAAGAAAAATCGAAATTACTTTCCGAACAACCTGATAACTATAAATGTATGTACATTATAGTAAGGAATGCGATCCGTACTTATTAGTATTTAAGACCACGAGTACCTTTAAGAAGAACTATTTTAAAATTACATTTTCATAAGAAATAATAACGCTCAAAGGAGAAACAAAAAGTTTTCATATTCTCTCGGGAAATAAAATTATATTAAAGGTAGAAAATGAGATACTTAAGTATGATTGTACGCAATATGGAATATTGCTAAATTATATAAAAAAAAAAAAATATTACGGAAGAGATACAAATATACAAGATTACAAATACAAGAGATTAAAAAGAATAAAAAAATGAGCTAGGTTAGTAGTCGGATAGGTGTCTGACGAATTCTTTATAACACTGGTCAAGGTATATGTAATAAGTGGAAGAGACCCATTACCTAACACTGGAGGGAATATTTGTGTGAGAGGCCTATTCCACTTGCATCTTTAGAATATCTATCCAACCTTTATATGGGTGAATGGCGCTTATAAATGAACTTATCACAAATGATTTATAAGATCTTATAAAGCGGTAAAATATATTTAAGAATGATTAGCACACGGAATAAAAACTATGTTCTTTAATACGGGCTTGCAAACGTGAATACTTTCCTGACATATTAGAATCATAATTATCCTCGACGTTTTTAACAGTGGCGGCTCGTGTGAAAATTTGGGGGTGCTGCGGAAGATTATAAATTAACAAAAGTAATTCAATATGGACGATGCGGGACTGCTCAGAGTCGCAGCGCAACACAGCGCTTAGCGATGAGACATTATACAAAAAATATACTACATTTTTTTAATTATTATCTTTTCTTTTTCTTCAATTATATTTTAATGAAGAGACATTTTAAGACATCATAATCTCGGAGACCCTGCGGCCGCTTAGTCCGCTTAAAGATTTTTTACTAAATTATCGCAGTGATGAATGATTCTCGAGTGAAAGCCTCCGAAGTTTGCTGCCTCTCAAAATGGAGATGAACTAGTGGATTTTGCTTATGATGAGGAATTTTAAATTTTTGTATATAGAGGATTAGTGAATCTATGGTCCAGTATTCCGGTGAAAAAGTCACGTGATGTTTCTTTTAGTATATTCGGTCGGTGCAGTGTTTAGCACGGGGTTTCTCCGAGACAGCATCAGACCGCAAGTGGAGAAGAGTTGAATTTTGCAGCGTGTGTGCCGGAGCGAAGCGCTGCTGCATTAATCTCGGCGCAGCCGGGCTAGCTTTTCCCCAAAGCCCAGTTGCCGGAAGCGGGTGGAAGCCTCGCAGATCGCACCGGAAGTGACCCCGGTCCGTCTGTCCGTCTGTCTGCCGCATCCACTCCAAATTACACCATTAACTTGTGGCGGTGCTCACCCGTTGCCACTCGCTTGCATTTTACCAACCGACATTATCGGATTATCAACCGGGGCTTCTTTTTTTGCGACATCCACGTAATGCGCCACTGTCTCCCGTTTAGCGATACATAATCTCGCAGCGTCCGGCGGAAGTTTATCTATTGTAAACGGGGTTTAGTGGCACCGCGACATGTTGCAGTAAAAACGAACAACGATCCGGACATTCAAGGACTCATTTAGAAAAAAAAATCGGCTAATAGCTCATCTCCAGATATTTTTTTTTAGGAATGTCTTCGGAGCGTGTAGCTGCTAAAGCTTTCTAAGCTCGTCGCATGTGATTAAATGTGACATAGATAGAGACAAAAATAAAAGGCACGTGAATAACCCTCGGTTACGCCCAATAGCGCCGCATGCGAGGAAAGTGTGCGACGAGGCATATCAGACAGAAGAAATCATTTAGCAAGCAATAAATTATTTAAGGGCCCGAACGTAGGGCACTCGGGACGTCTGGATGCTTGAGACGCCCGCACTCGGGGCGCACAAAGCGACACAATACAGGTGCACGGGGCCGTGCAGATAACGACCGTGTCATCCCCACTACTCTACCACCCCCGACGGCAATCGTTCTCGACTTAAGCGCAACTCCAAATATCCGTGTAATACCGCGCTTGAAACGCATTTGATAGCTACTGCACCTGGATTATTATAAACCTGAACCCGATATTTTTTCAGCAAGAATAGAAGCAATATTACTTTAAAATATCAAATGTACGTATTTTGCCATTTGATATTTATATGCAAGGGTGTATAAAATCATATTCTAACAGCGGAGTAAAAGGATATATATTCAGACAATACATTAAAAAAGTAGATTTGATCAATACTTAGTAAAATCTGCATTTCTAGTCCAGAAGTGGCAAATCTCTCCAGTGAACGATGGACTCTGGTAGGATTTTAGTCCATTTTTCAGTTAAAAACCGAATTAACTTGTTAACTGTTAAGTAATAAAATAAAATATCTGATAAGATTAATTGTAATAATGAGACTAATGAGACTTTGATCGTCTTTTTAGGAAGTTGTTATATGGGACGTATGGAGTGGAGCTCCATCTTCTATAAACATGAATATATCTTAATTGGGTTGTCAAACAATGGCATAAGTCTATCTTCAGAAACAGTAATATTTTTTTGGGAATTTAAAATACCATGCCAAATTGCACCCCAAACCATCATACTTATTCCTCCAAATTTCACGGTACGGAAAACAATATCCTCTAATTGACTGCAGAACACTTATACGGCTTTTCTCAGAGAAAAACACGTGTTTCTAAGTTGTCCTTGCACTGTTTTTTGGGAGAGATTCATCATGTGTGCAAACATATCTACAGATTTTTTGGGTAACCTACATTTTTTTTTCTTTGCTATCTGAGGGTCTAGGTCAGTGATGGCGAATTTATGACCCAGGGGTTAGACACTGACCCACGAACCCTCTTTAATTTTATAAACTTATGTTTTCTTGAATTTTGAATCAGTTTGTCAATATATTTTAAAGAAATAAAGCTCTTTTTCAATATCAGCGGTTCAATCGACCAAATAAAACACTTCAGAAAAGTGTATCAATTGTAGTAATGGTGTTATTAAAATTATTAAAATATTTATATAACGAATTTAGGCATCATCAGTATAGATTTGGAAATGAAAATCCTTAAACCCTTTATCTTTCACCAAGTGACGCCACTGACGTTTAATACTATCCACGAGATAGTATTAAATAAAATAATAAACTAAAAAAAATACCCACTCCTCAAAAAGGTTCGCCATCACTGGTCTAGATCTACCCGATCTTTGAGAAACGGGCGTTTTTATAATTCTTTTCAACTGGACAATCATCCTATTTAGAGTCAATAATGAGATGTTTATACAAGGCTCGATATGCTACATAATTCGACCGGTTGTGGAGTTGACAATCTTAAGCGATCCTGCCATTCAGGACTTTTTCTAAATGCAACTGATTATTAATTCTAACTGAACAAGGGTCTTAGCTACATAAAATAATTGTTCCGAAGTCTGTAATGATTTTTTTCACGTGTCTATTTACTTCTGGCACATTAGCGTATATTAAATGACTTATTCTGGATTAAAATATTTTAAATAAAAATAATTTAAATAAGAAACTAAAATAAAATATCATTGAAATATTTATTAATAAAAAGATAATAAGATTTAATGTATGTAGATGCTTATCAGATAAATACTGAATGGTACATATGGATATTTTTGAGCATGGTAAATAATTTAATGAAAATTACGACAAGGGATTGAATAATCCTTCCATATCATCTATATAGATATGAGTATAAAAACTATTTTTGTTAAATATATATTTTTAATTTAGTAATAAATAGGATATTCCGATATATAAATAAATAAATAAATCATGATACTAATATTGTACAGTACGATACATTTAAAAAAATAAATATTTAATTATCTGGAACTAATCTAGCGTATAAATCGAGGGATGAATGTGTTTATAAAAGTATATTGGACTTAAAAAATACATCGTAAAACTATATCGGGTTCAAATGCAAAGTGGCTAGAATCGTAAAACGAACACTGATATCAAAAGCATATTGAAGACTCAATAACGCTGGCACTATAAAAATGCATTATACAAGAGATAACCGACATCCACTTGAGGATTTTATCATTGACAAATTAATGATTCTAAATATCTGTACTTGATAAATCACCATGTTTGTATACACAAGTATGTACTGTAATAAAAAATGGAGGATATAATTTCAGAGATGAAGAGCGCATTACGACACGTCACTGACATGGTCTTGTATTAATACTCCCACAGATTCTGAGATCTATTTTTTTTTGTCCCATGATTTATTAAAGTGTTTATGTAATTATTCTGATTTATTATCCCAGGCGTAAGTATAAGTATTTGGAATATTTATTGCGGACAGTGTTCAGCTATTAATGGTACGTAATGTTTATTTTAAACGCGGTTTTAAAATCACAGTACAATGATTGTTGGCCATTTAAGAAGACCACGCACCAAACAAAAAGAATACGTCGACATAAATTTCATGATTTTATTACTCAATAAAAAAAGCTAACGTTTAGAGCTTTTTTTTAGTGTAAACGATTCTTTAACCCCGCCCGATTTATGATTATTTTTAGTGCACACTTTCCACGTGTTTATTTTTTTCTTATTGATTCCGATGTAGAAAACAGATGGATGCATTTCACGGGGGATGCATTATCACTCATGCGTGCACCGGCAATAAATCCGAGTTTTTTAATTGCCGGCACTTTAAATATTTAATGGACGTCGGAATTCCATTCGGATAAGTCGTACGTCATAAATAATTTTTAATAAAGAAGACATAGACATTCTGCCCTCCGTGTGGATGAAACACAATTCCAAATTGTCTGAAAGATGGATCTTAATAGTACGGTTGAGCTCACGCATTGTTATTCCAATTCAATGAGATGATCGCGTATGAGCGGAAACCTAATATCCGCCGCCGTTCGCGTTCTCATTTAATGACGAAAAGATATTTACTCTGCACGGAATATATTTGGAACATGTACAGATATGGGAGGATGAGGGTAAAATTTTAATTAAGGGGGTGCCACACAGTGATGGGTCGTGAAATAAAAATAATACAAAATTCGCAATATAGTTTTTTTTTTCCTTTAAAAATTTACATTTTTATTACACGAGCCGCAAAAATTGTATGTGAAATATTTATTATAAAAATTATGATAAAAACATAATATTTCAAATGTGTAAGAAGCTATTGAAATTCTCTCAACGTGCCTATTGAAAATAACACTGAGGGCCATGCACAATAATATATAATCATCATCATCATCATTTGCCAGCCACAAGACACTCACTGCTAAGCATATTGGATTTGTCAGACTCTTGAATGACAGTAGAGGTCAAAGGAACCTGAGTCTCACACGTGACGTGAGGGCTTCCCTTTCGTGTCCGTACCGCGGGGGTCCAAGCCGTCTTGGTATGCGGTTTTTGTAAAGAGTTTCCCTCTCGGACGTGTATCCTCTAGCCTGTTGGTATCGGATTTTACCGTCCCGGTGTCCAGGCAAGTGGTAGAGGGTTTGCCTTAACATATATGTCTCACAAAAAATTCCGCTATACTTTAAGCAAATTCAAGTCCATCGGTTGAACTATCGGTTAAACATTCACACGTTCCACTCGTATTTGGCACATTGTGCCGGATGCAAGCGAGAAAATCGCGCGTTTGGCAATAGCAGCGAATATTATTGTTTTTTTTTCGCAATTGCAGACAATAAAGGGCGTTGATTATTTTTAATATTTATTTTTCAGACTTTTTTAGACAAATACTAATAGTTTGTGTCACGTAAGATTTATATTAAAAGAGTTATTCGAGAAAAAATATGATCAAATAAAACATATACTGTATTCATATCTATTGACATGTTAAAATACATGAGGGGTTTTTAACCTTTTTAATCTCACGACTTACAAAAATTATTAAGGTCACTTCATCAAATATTTATAAAATTTAATTAAATTTATTACAAAAAACTTATTTATATTTCCATAAATTTCAACCTAACATTTTACGAAACATGTGAGGTTGGCTATAGAAAAGTTTGCTTAACACAAATATAATATTAAGAATGGAACCAAATATTTATTTTGCTTTCTCGAATATTTGTAAATTTAACCTTGGAAGATAACCCAAATGACTTATTATTTTATTATTTAATTATATTCATTTGAAATTCATAATTTCTGTAACCATTTACTATTTTTAAGAATATTAATATATTTTATTAATTTCTATGCAATAAGTCAGTGTTTTCCCTGAAGGTATTATTTTTATCTGTAAATAAAGGAATATTTTTATGACTTTGCTGTAAACACATATGCTGTGCTTTAAAAATACTTCACTGAAATGCCGCTCACACAATATGTGTGGTTTTAGACCCTCTGAACTTCATATAAAAAAGGATGTTTGTAAAAATATTACTTTTCTAACTTTAACGTAGAGTTGTGGCCTAACATACACAGATCTTATTTATTGAAAAATAAATTTAAAAATAAAAAAATTCTATGCTTTGAGGTAGGTAATCCTATATTTAATACATAATCCCATTAATAGGGCGACAAACATATCCACCACCATCCACTAAAAAACCTGTAACTTATTTTCTATTAGAGCTAGAATTATGAAAATTGAAATGCATATAGGCGAAGGTATATTCGTTTGTATTATATAATAAAATTAAAAAATATGTCTTAAGCTAATTAATTAATGTCATCAAGCTGTAAAGAAGCTAGTTTCCAATTTTCTAATTAATTGATCGAAATGTCTAGGAAGTATTTTTAATATACAAAAGCCTTTAGTTATTTTGTAAAAAATTGTACTTCGATCGAAAAATGCTGTTATAAACATTTTTTTAATAATGATTGCAATTAAAGTATTAAGTCAGTGTCTAATATTGAACACATATAGTGATGGATGACTTCTAAAGAATTCTGCAATACACTGGCCGACAGAGACACGTCACAAGCAAATCATATTATCTCGAAATCTAAATCCAATGGCGGTTTGTGCACAGAATCATTAATCACTGTACACGGTGATCATATTTGCATGGTGATTAATTGTGATTTCTAATTAATTGTATTAATTATAATTAAATTGATTTATTATTATAATCTGATTCAAAAGAGTTGAACGAAATTGTATAGAAATTAGGAGGCACGAAGGGCTTCGGTAGGCTCAAATAGTCGACGAGGTGCATGCAATTAGGCCGCAAGACCGAAACGCCCGGGGCCAGAGGTGAACCGCCAACCGCCATAGTGGCAACTTCGGAAGCCACCAACTCCACTACAGCCCTATACATACCGAGCCGACACTAGGCAAAACTCAAACACAGCCATAAAATCCTCTATTTTTGCGAGAGACAATTTTATTGTGTGAAAACACGAATTTGGGGCAGCGGGAAAATATTTTTTCCGCATATCATTGAAATATACGCCGCGGATATCTATCAAAATTCTGCTCCCCGTCTCGCGTCTTATATTTTTTTACTTTTTTTTATTCGCACACACGCATGCATGTATTTTATTTGCGCTATAATATGTGCGCGGTTTACTCTACCACTTTACACATTCTCAACACAAACACAGAACGCGAGCGGAAAACGAAATATACCAAGCGCGCGGAAAACGAGCGTTTTTCGTTCGGCTGAGGAAAATTGGCGTCGACTTTGAAATTCTATACGCAAAAAGACAGGGGCCGTATATGTTTACACGCGGTCCTAATCACGCCGGATCGAATACTGCATTATAAAACATGTAAATTATTGAGCGATGTGTTGTACAAACCTTGAGAATAGTTCATATCTGGGTAGGATCCGTGTTGGAATCATGTGCTGGTGTGGTGGTGTCGGACACGTGCTTGCAGCTCTTATATCACTCACCTGGGAACAATAAAGGACACACGTCAAAAAATGAAGCGACTACACGTGATCGAAATGGTGAATGGACAGTTGTGCTTGCATCACCTGCAGCGAGCACGATTTCGGCTGCAACCTTCTCACCCTTCGCATCGTAATTCAAAATCAATATGCCCCGAAGGAAAATGTCGATGGTCATCCCTAACACAACTCCGTGTGTGTTTGCGATGACCACGCTGTACGAACAGACAAATGTAACCTTTCGACATTCGTGACATGTATTAATGGGGTTAGTATTATCGCCAAAAAAATATATAATAAATTAAGACCATAAATACTACTAGCATCGGAGTAACAAAACGAATCCAGAATAATAATAGTTGAAATTGAAATGTATACGGAACATCTCCATACTATCACGTGATGTAAGAACATATCTTGATGAGAACATTCCAAACAGATGGCTTGGACGAAGAGGTCCCATAGAATACCCTATCCGTTCCCCATGATTGACGCGTGTTTGTTTAAAAAACGTCTGAAGAATAAATATTATAAATAATCATTGACCGTAATTGCGATAAAAAAATAAAATCACCAATATGTTAGCTTAATTATGTTAGTTACACGGGTGAGATGTTTTTTCTCGCTCGCATGCGGTACGATGTGCCGAATGCGAGTGAAATATATACTAGTGACACGTTTCGCAAGAATTTGGCGGTCATATATGCGTCATATTGATTAGTCAAATCCAAAATATTGACTAAATTATGAAGCTATTTTTATTTTTAGAATAATCCTTTTAAAAGAAAAGAAATGTTTGGGGTATATTTTCTCTTATAAATAGACCCAATAGAAAATAAAACATGTGTTGCAGTTTATAAATCAATATTGACCAGAATGGTAAATATTTTGAACATCTGCGGGATGAGGAAATGTTATGCATTCTATGCATATTCTTTTGCAATTCAAATATTAATTATATGTGAATAAAATCTGAAGTTATAATCATTCAAGCTGGGTATATTTATTTTTGGAACACTCAGTATATAATACTTTTTTTTTCTAGTACTTTGCAATGAGATAAACGCTTTCAAGCTTCATGAATGAGAACAATGCAGCTGTTAGAAAAATCATCAATACAATTATTTTATTTTGCTAATCTCGATTTTTTTGAATGCTTAAAATAAATTACATATAATATATTTATATTCACTTCCATTTATTTATTTAAGTATGATTATTTTTATACACGGTTATGAGAATTATAGGCGCGGGTTTGTCAACCTCAGCTGATGATGGACAAATCCGCGCTAGGGCTTTATTTTATCAATACAAAAATTATAAAAAATATACGTTGAAATTATCAGTTATGTATGGTCTTTAACGGATATCTCATCCTTAAACTGTCCGATGAATGGTCTAGCCTTGATACTCTCGTTCCCTTTCCTTTTTTCTAGGGGATCATCTCTTTGAGGAAGTCTTTACCATGATGATAGGATTGTTATTGGGCGACAAAGTCAATAATCACTTGCGCCTCGTTATAAGCAAATAACGCCTTGAAAAGATGAGAATGAATACCGAGACAACCCTCTTCCTACTTGCCTGGGCACAGCTGGGAGGGTAAAATACGATACTAACAGTGGTAGAAGATACACTTCCAATGCCAGCAATGGCCAAGATAGGGAACACTCTTTACAAAACTTTGGCCTCGACTATCATTCGAGATTCTGGTTAGGTTCTTGCGCTCAGTGTGTCTTAACGCTGTCGGCGCAATTGTCGGCGCGGGTTTGTCAACCTCAGCTGATGATGGACAAATGCGCGCCATGGCGTAACTCTATTCTATGATAATGCAATTTTTTCACCACGACCACGATTTTACATAATTGGTTTTGCATACATTATGCACAGGAATAATTTATATCGGACGGTGTTTGATCAGCGTGGACGTCGTCGGGAATTTAACGGTCAAACGCCGGAATCGGGAATCACAACAGGGCCTTGCTTGTTGCGAGAGAGCTTGTCCCGTTTGACTTGCGGGCATTTGACACATAGCAGGGACCCGACTTGACACCCGCCCCATGGCGACACCATAACACGTCAGCCTCCACTGGCCCCCACCGCCGCTCCCGACCCACCTTCCCTCTGCAAACATACACGTGTCCGGTGTGTCCGAAAGCGCAAATACACAAAAGTACAACCGGACCCTGATTTCATAAACACGTGTCCCCTCCCATGCGCCAAACTCGATTCTGGCCTTGAACGAGTCGAATTGAAAACTCGGCCGTAATAGAATTACTGCAGTAATTTCGGCAGTTACAGCCGACGTCTCATAAATAGGAGACTATTTAATTAATCTTAGTTGGATGGCGTGTTTAGCTTTGTATTTATCGTATTTGCTTGATATCCGATGCTCACTCCCAAAGAAACATTGTCGCTCGTCTTTCTGCGCCGCTGTTGACACTGTTAATTACCGAGACATCGTCTCCCGAGGGAACATCACGTGTACGGCGGCGAGGAAGCGGGCCGGGCGGGGGAGTGGGAAACCAGGTCAGATGTAAGACTCCTAATTCGGTTAAGGAAATACTTCGTTAGAGTCTCGGTACGGGAGGCACACGAGCTGTGACTTTGAATTTGCAAAGACACACGTTTAATAAAAGAGGAGTAGCTCTAATAGCCGAAGGCGGAGCGGTAATGAAGGGAAAATTGGACGGGGATCTTCATCAGCAAATGTATGCAGAATATTTCTGCCGGATTACTCATGCATGCACTCTCGCAGAGAGGAGTGCAGGAGGCGCGTGCTTCGACACCTGAGTAAACATCTCCTCCGTGTTTGCATTGTATTGCGTGCGGTTTGTTATCATTAGCGATAGGTTAGTTCGTCGGGATTCGAGTGTCTTAAAACGGTTTTAATACAAAAATTTATGGTGCATTATCCGGGGCATATACGCACCCGACACAATAATTTATTGGGCAATAACAATCGCCGTAAAGTGTAAGATATCTCCGGACAGCGTATCAGTAGTTTGGCTCCGGAGTGCGATAAATTTAACCATCACATGGGATCACTTTTAAGCCCATGGGGCAGAGTGTCTCGCTGGGAGTAATCCGAGGGCCTGGCCTGACCGAGTCGGGGCTTAGTATCACTACCCTTATGGAAACACCTATCTCACCGTGAGGACAAATGGATACAAACTTGGAGCTGAGGAGACACGTTTACCAACCGATATGCAAAGCGGATAAGTAAACGAGCGGCTCTTTGCAGCCGGGGCCTAATGTCACTAACAGCGGTAGCA
>JAGXCT010036229.1:23854-43519 GCA_022495035.1 Philopotamus ludificatus
TACCTTTTCATATCCATCAATAATTACGGTTTAAAGATGATAAAAACAATCAAAACCGTTTAATTATTCCGTTTATTGAAATTATTACATTTAAACTGCGATATGACATTGGCAATGTCAGATATTACATCTAATATCGATTTTTCTTGAGACCGTCTCTAAAATCAGATATAATGAACGACATGAAATTATATTCTAGGACAGTGGTTAGACAAAGATTTGACGACGCGTCCGACACGCAACGTTGCGTGTCGCAAGCGACGCGTTTCTGTTTGCCAAAATGATGCTATTATACATTTAAAATTACCGAGTATGGAGCAGGGGTGGTCAACTGCGCGGAATTTTATAAATAATGATCATCTGCAATGCAGCCGGGGGTGGCATCCGCCGGTCACCAATAAACGAATTTCATCCCCGTACTGCAATAATTGAATGAGGCCCTAATTACATTTCGTTCCGGTTGAGCATTAGCAAACTTGCTTAGCACTCGAAAGAAATCAAAGCTTTCAGTGCTCTGGAGAGAAGCTGGGGTGCTCGAGTGTGTGTGTGTGTGTGTGTGCATCGACAGACCCCTGCATAGATTGATTGCAAGTATGACGTCATACATTACACTCACGCTAAAAAGATAAAATATGGCTTCCATCAATTTATAAACAAGCGCAACGGAATTACATAATGGCCATGTAATAATGGTCGCAGTACGTTAACCCTTTCGGGCATTGTCCAACACGTCGACGTGGGCGCCGCGATACAAGCATCAACATCACATGATTGAATAACGCACGCATTTTTTTCGATATTCGAAAAAAAAGGCGTCCGGGTCCAAATCGGTCTAACCCCCCCTCGGCCCGATCCCCGCACGTCCGATAAGGTCACATATATCAAACACTAATTACAAGAGGGATTTAATAAACCCTCTGGAGCGAAAGCCTCCACCCGACGCCACCCACCAGTCCGGGCTTTGATGTCCAATTATGTATCCCGGGGTACCCCGGGACATGCCCGTCTAAGCGTTCGTTTTAAAACGAATATTCCATTTTGGTGCGCCGGAAAAGTCTATGCTACGGAATTCAGTGTTTCTGTACGGGGAAAACCCCCAACCTAGTTTTCCATTAGCAAAAGTCGGACGAACGTAGCAAAAGTGTTACAAATTATATGTCCGACTCAAAGGGACGGTGTACAGCCGGAGTACACAGTACAAAAGTGCACAAATATATAATTTAAGATAAAAATTTAACTCCATGTTTATTTTTGTAACTGACAAATAAATAATATTAATTCAAATCAATTAAAGTATACATAGAATCTCTATATATCGAATCACTACTTACGAGGAACGCAAATTGTGAATCAGAAATAAAAAGGCGAATAGGGATGGCTGAAATTGTGAAAACCAAAAAAACGCTTAGTCCAGAGTCTGGTATTCTCAATTTTTATTTAGGCGTAAAAACCTGGGGAACAAAAACAACGAAAGTCTTTCGATCACATGTCTTAAAAGGATTCTGCGATACTTCTCTTGCGCTAGAAGAAACGAAAGCCTGGAGAAACTCGTTGTGTATAAAAACGTAAAAAGACGCAGGGGAAGTGGCAGGACCCCACAGGCTCCATCGTAGTAACTGCGATGCGAGATGCTAAGTTCAAAGAATCCTGGAGATCCAAAATCAAGAAGATTCAGAAAAATTCGGGTCACGTTTTTTACACACGAGGGTGCCGAAGAGGAAAGAATCCATGCAAACATTCAAATAATTTATTAATTAAAAAATAAATCATTTGAACATGATCTGTAATTAAAATGTTATCGAAAGTAGGCCAGAACATAAAGTCTAAATATAACATAGAAGTTACATACACATAGTTTAAATATGCAGCGAGATAATAATAGTCTAGTTCCTATTGAAACGTATTAATTGGATCGATTACAAAATGATCGACAAGCACGTATGTCTAGGATCGACTATGATGAGTCAGACCTTAAAAGGATCCTACTGTAGAGGGCCGCCGTGACCAGATTGACCAACATTTGGAAGAGTCGAAGCATTACGTAATCATTGTTATGGCTTATATGTAACATGCATATTATTTCGATAATGTAAGTTAGTAGTCGGATAGGTGTCCGACGAAAACTATGAATTCAGAGTTTTTTTTATAACACTGGTATGGCCAGATGGTATGTCAGAGGAAGAGACCTACAATGCATTGCCTACAATATTTAGCTTTCGATTGGGTTTATATCTGGAGATTAACATTCCGAGGCAAAAGATGAAGACTTTGATCGTGTTTATAGGAAGTTGTTTTACTAAACTTTAGTCATGAAGCTCCATTTACAGAACTTACAGGTCAGCAGAACGCCTTCCTACCCTTACTCATCCACTTTAACTAAATCAGCGGTATTAGCATTCTACAGAAAAAATCAGTGTTTTTAAAAGTCTTCAGTTATAGTTTTTAACAGTTGGACCCAGTTGCATCGGCGTTGTTTCTGGAACTTGCGTCACCTGTGCGAATTTAACTCCGGATTTTGTGTCATCAACCTCTGTTTGTACCACCAATAATTTTTCTAACGATCAAGGCATACCTGATCTTTAAGAAACAGGCGTTTTTACAATACTTTTAAATGGACAATCATCCAATTTACAGTCGATAATGAAATATTTAATTTGACAGAGATATCGCATTAGATTCGACCACATGTGGAGTTGTCAATCATAAAGGATCCTGGTATCTAGGACCTTTCGGAAATGCAATTAATTATTAATTCTAACTGAACAAGGTCCTAGCTATCTAAAAACTATGCTTCGGGATAAATGTCTTGTTGATGAACAATGAAATAACAACTGCTCTCCGTTTTTTTTAGAGAAACAAATATTCATAGGCCTAGTCCATTTTATAAAAAATCAAGTTGTCATGTCTATATTTCTACATAATGGACTGGAACCACTTCCATCCATTCCCTAGACATATATACTTGGGATTTGACCTTTTGATTTTTAATATTCTATAATAATCCAAAGGATTGATTAAATTTTAATATTACTGAGCAATTTACCTTTTAAATATTTTAATGAAAAGTGCCGTATGTCCTCATTAATTCTTTTTGTTCCGCTTTTTTTACATTGTGCCATTGTAGCATTTCTCCGAAGCATTATTTTAGTCATAGATATACAATATTCATAAGGGATCGCGAAATGTATTACGTACACGCATTCATAAAACGTAGTATACATAATGCATATGAATCACGAGCCTAAGAGGAAGATCCGTGTAAGTAAATTTCGATAAAAACCATTAAATACTTAATTTTAGAACAGTTTCTCTCGTCCTATACATGTATAAAGAATTAATTTCTTTTCTGAGCCACTCGACATAATCGACTAATTGCATCGGGCACATGCATTAGCCTTATCGAATTGTGTGTCCGGTCTATGTTATTCAAGGCACTTTTGTTTCCTCCGTTATTGGCGTCGTTTTATTGAACCCATCAAAGACGCCATGGGATTATATGGCACGGCAATATCACGACATATATTGTACGGAAATTTTGTATTTCTTTGTTGGTGTCGCACCGCCAAATATGTATTGTGGGTCTCCCTATATTTTTGCGAGGGATCCTCCACATATTGAAAACACATGCTGCATCACAAAGAGAATTTAAATGCGGGCATTAAAAAGGAATCCTCACCAAAGACATTGTGCAGGGCTTCAACTGGGACAGCGCGGAAATGCGGACAAGGTACCGTCACTCCATTTTGGCGATATTCATTAATTATATGTGAGAGGAACCGAAAAGTAATCAAAATTTCTTCGATGAGCTCATTCACAGTTGGTTTGAGTCGAGACACGGACCCGCAACTTTTATTTTTCGGT
Organism: Philopotamus ludificatus; assembly: GCA_022495035.1. Lineage (NCBI taxonomy): Eukaryota > Metazoa > Arthropoda > Insecta > Trichoptera > Philopotamidae > Philopotamus > Philopotamus ludificatus. The sequence goes on from JAGXCT010036229.1 coordinate 27,716, forward strand.
TAATTTTTTTTTCTACCTAAAGACGGTTTCTTTATCCCTCTGACGACAATGGGAGAGACGTGTCCGTCGGAACAACTCTGCGGAGCTGTATACTTTTTCAATATCATTTGAAAAAGAAAGCGACAGAGTCTACGAAGGATTTTGACCAGATTTACGGTGACATATTGGAAGTCAGGAAATGCCAAGGATGGTACAAAAAAAATAAATCTGGTGATTTGTGTTTGGAAAACGAGCCTCGAAGTGGACGACCCCTCCAGGCGGATGAAGCAGCCGTGAATTCGGCAATCGAAGACGACCCAATGCTGACCATTGAAAAATTATCGGAAAAGGTCGGTACATCCTGGTCCAGTACTCAGAGAATCCTAAAGAAGTCGGGAAAGATTTAAAAATAAGGTGTTTGGGTCTCACACGCATTCACGCGTAGCCTCATGTTGCGAAATTGACGTGTGAAAAAATTCAGGATCTTGGATGGGTCACCCTGTTGCATCCTCCATACTCGCCGGATCTCGCACTATCTGATTTTTACTTATTTCGTTCTATGGAACATTTTCTAAGAGATCAAATTTCAATTCCTTAGAAGAGGTGAATACAGCCTTTTCAGACTATTTTCAGTCAAAACCCGCAGAGTTTTACAAGAAAGGCCATGGATGATTTGAAAGAAAGGTGGCAGAAGGTTATAGATAATATGGGGAATTATATTGTATAAGAAAAGTTAATAAAGTATAAGAAAAATTGTTTCAAATTTCATTGAAATAAAACGGTACTACTTATGGGTGGGTACCCCTAATATTTATGTTCCATCAAGGAATAAAGGCAAATGAAGCAATGAAAAAGATACCAATACTTACGGGGATATTCTGAAACTAAACAAGTGTCATCGATGGTTTAAAAATGTAAATAGGAATCGCACGAAAAGGACGACCTCAAAAATTAGATGATGATATCCTGTAGGCGGTGGTAGATTCAGATCCTCATCAAATAATAGAGGAATTATCTTTGAAGACTGGCTGTCCATGGTCTACAGTTCAGGATCATCTTCGTCGCAAAGAAAAATTCTACAGGCAAAGAACGGTGTACCATCTGCGCGTCTATTTTGTCTCGGTATGAAGCCCATCCGTTTTTGCGCTGAATTATAACTGAAGATGAAAAGTGGGTGCTATATATATATATTAACCCTGTACGAAAAAACAACGGCATTCTTCCAGAAAAGTACCTATTCCGATAACTCGACCATCACTAATGGCGATGAAGGCCCTTGTTTATGAGGTGGGATTTTTCTGAATTTATATACTATGAATTGCTTGAACCTGGTCAGACAAGTATCGTATTGTGAACAACTCAGACAAATGAAACAAGAGCTGTTTTGATCAATAACAAAAAAAAGGATCCTTGCGAACAACGTGCGACAACGCCGCAAAAATAACACAGGAAAAAATAAGAGAGTTTGGATTGGAACTTTTAACTCATCCACCCTATTCATCGGATGTTGCGCTGTCGGATTACTACCTTTTCAGGTCGTTAGAGCATACATTAAGAGGTAAAAAAAATAATAGTGTTGGAGTAATGAAATCGCATTTAGATAAGTTTTTCAATGTAAAATTTAAGATTTTTTTTCCCCAGCAAAAAAAATGTGATTACTTTTCGGTCCCCCTAATATGTATACCCTTGTTTGATCGGTCGTAATGTACGTGAATATAAAACGTACGATTGTGTTCATCGTCGTCCACAAGTGCACTCATATGCCAGTGATCAAAGACAACGAACGACTGATTCACGTTGGTCTCAAAGATGAACGAACCCATGTGGCTATTTCAACGCGAGCTTATACACAGCCGGGATATGCAAGCAGCACACGTGTTACCATCTGAGAATACAACACGGAGATAAAAATCGGGATTGAACCATGTTTGTTTTTGCTAGGGTATTATATTATGTTTTCGTATTGAAGAGAAACTCGTAAAATATGTAAAAACATCATCTAAATCAGTGCTTCCCAATTACTTTCATGCCACGGCCCCCTAAATCTGAAAGAATTAATTCCTGCCCCCCGACCAAAAAAAAGTTTTATTAAGATTATTTGCCAATAATATTATTACAATTATAATACACCTATCCCTCGATTTACACGGTAGAGAAAAACGTGTAAATCGAAAAGTACACAAAAAACGCATAATTTGATTGTTTTTTTAAAATACTTAAATAACACAAAATTATTTTTTAAAACAAAATTATATTCTTTTATTAATTAAACCTTTTTTTTCCAAAATAACCCTTACTTATCAGCATTGAAAACCTGATTAGAATTGCTTATATGAATTGATAGCAAAAATTTCAATAAATTTTGTTTGGATATTTTGCATCCTATCTTAGATGCCAGTTCACCTATGTAGAAGTGTGCTGATTTGAATCTTTCGAGACAAGCAGGCTTGCAGAAACTCTTTTCAGATAAAGAGAGGATTGTAACTTCTCTTTAATTTTTTTCGTAAATCCGCAAATGCTGTTTGTAATAGCGTTGAGTATCAATTGGCATCCGTTTTTTGTGTTTTGGTCCTCTGGCCAAATCATTAAGACCTTCTGTGTTTTCCATTACCATCTCTGACCATATGAAGTTTGTGCTCATTATTCGTAGTGTTAGCTGCTACACTCTTTCTACTTGAGTTTTTATTTTTTTAATGGTTTCTCTTCGTAGCTTCATTTTATGCTATATAATCTAGCAACATCTGTACTCTTTCTCTCCCGTTTTCCAGGAGTCAAGGATGAACGCCAAATGGCGGGAAGAGACATACCTACAGTGGAATGCACACATACGGTGGAATGCACACCTACAGTGGAATGCACACCTACAGTGGAATGCATACCTACAGTGGAGTGCATACCTACAGTGGAATACAGTAAAACTCCTTCCTTAAATATGCTATGTGGAAAAATATTTATAATATTTTTACTTTGTACTGATTTTTTTCGCAGCCCCCGCGAAGAATCCTGCGACCCCCCAGAGGGCCGCGGCCCATAATTTGGGAAGCACTGATCTAAATGACTAGGTAGTCGATTTGTGATAACATCTGAGCTACTTCAATAAATCATATAAGCTTAAATGAAACAAATATATCAATGAATTGTGACTATAATGCCAAAGATTATATAAAGAAAGTCATTGGTCATATCGACGCTGAAAAGCAATCTAAATGTATCTGAAAAATTGAAACTGAGTCTTAAAAAAATGCAGAAAAGGTGGAAATTATTTGTTCGTAATGAATATTTTATTATATATTGGCTCGAGTTAGTAAATAAAAATGGATTTCTTTCGGGTTTACCTAATATATTGAAGCTAGAATGCAATCTTCCTTTATATTAAAATAAAACTTTACAAAGGACTTAAAAAACCTTTTAATCTATCCATCACGGCGGCTCTAAAACAACCACGTCTCTCTCAGAGACCCCAAGCATTTCAAGATATTGAAGAATTCTTTATCAATATCTTGACATTTTTTCTAAAAAATGGGTTATTCTAAGAATAAAATTATTTATTCATGATATGCCTAATAATTTGATCTACATTTTGTATTTCTTAACTAATACTTTCGACTTATTAAAACAACGACAAAAAAGTTTGTGAGATGTAGAATTTATATTAAAAGAATTATTATAGAAAAATCAAAACCTTGGGGTCCACAATGGCAATGCTAGATTAACATATGAATAATTATTAAACTGTAGTTTAGATATGTTTACATAATTAATCATAGGATTTGAGCTTGGTATTCTATTTATTGTATCATAGTTTTTTTAGTAAGGAAGACGTCAATTGGTTCTTGAGTCACTTGGCTTCAATAGAAGTGAATCATTCATCAATATTCATCAATTAACTTTGCTCTTCGGCCCGATAAATCTTCAGTGAAACTCGTCACGTTCACGTATTTTACATATGTGATATCACCTGAAATGAAAGTATAATAGTGAACGTAAAGACATACGAGCTATGATTAATCAAATCGTAATATTTTCCGTTAGATTTCAACCAGATATGAATCACAATGATGTTTGTAATAAAAAAAATCATCACAGTAAGCATCTGATACTTGTCACTCATGACTCGTTATAAGCAGATAACGCCATAGAGAAGAGAATAACCGAATACCGAGAAAACCCCCTCCTAATTGCCTGGACACAGTCGAGGGGGTAAAATTCGATAGCAACATGCTAGAAGATATACGTCTAATGCCAGCAATGGCCAAGAGAAGGTAACTGTTTATGAAAAAAAACCGCATACCAAGACGACTTGGGTCCCCGCGATATGGACACGAAAAGGGAGCCCTCACGTCACGTGTGAGACTCAGGTTCCTTTGGCCTCGACTGCCATTCGAGAGGCTGTTAAGGCCCATGCCCTCAGCTAGTGAGAGCCTTATGGCTGGCAAATGATGATGATGACTACCAATGTCAAGATACGTTAAAGGCGAGTGTACGAGTGTGTAAACGTATACAGCTTGCAATATTAAAAAAAAACGCTTATTTATTCTATCTAACCTTTAACATGATGCAATTATGCGATTTGACTGTCTAGTCAAATATATAACCGTTTTCAGATTTAACAAAGACTCAGAGCGATACCGGCCTGTAACATAAAGCGCGATACACACAGCACACATTTGCAACATGTGGAAAAGTGGAAAAACATTTTCCCCCGCATTAGCCTGCGCATCTATCACCGCGGCCAGGCTGTGAGCCGCAAAAACAATAAACTGCCATAAATCAACACAAAAGTTTAATAAACTGCTTCCAGCCCTCGACATCGTCTGCTCTTACCCCTCGCCCCCACTCCATTTGGACCACCCACCCGCGGTGACAAAACGAATCTGAACGAAACCGCGCGTCCACGAAGAAACGCCGCCGTAATAAATTTGAAAACGGGCGCCATTTGTTAAATCGGTGAGGATGTGCGATACATGCCCCGTATTGGAATGGGCATTGAATGGCGGATTTTGTTTATGGTTTATTACATGCGTCCCCCGGGATGAGCGGGAAACGCGCGGGCGTGGACAAATTTTAAATTTATAAGGAGCGCGCCAAGAGCTCATACGTGAGGGTATACAAGAAACTTTCCCTTTCAAACGACCTTTGAATACATATTGATTCAACGATGGAACAAAACTTTTACGCAGCGTTAATACGATCGTGGTCCGAAAACCGGCCACTCCAAAGCGAGTGGCCGGAGCGACTAGAGCGACTAGAGCTTTCATTGATTAATTGCGGTAATTATATTATATAGCCCGGGGATGAGAGAAATGTGACCACCTGTGTGACCTTCAACTGAATTGAAATTAAACTTATTGCTCGATTTACAGGGTCACTGAAAAATAATATTTTTGCTTTGTTATTTCATCGTGATATAAAACAGTGCAAAACTAATTTATATAAAAATAAAGACATGAAAACACAATAAAATTCTTAACAGTAATAATTTCAACATTCTTAACAAATAAAACAGGATGATACTCAAGTCTGACACTTGACGTGAGGGTTCCTTTGTATCCATAATGGAATATAATGTGTATTTACCCTCCCGACTGTGTCCAGGCAAGTAGGAAAGGCTTTGCCTCGGTATTCGTTCTCGCCTTCTTTTTGCGTTATTTGCTTATAACAAGTCGCATGTGATTATTGACCTTGTCGCCCAATAACAATCCTTTCATCATGGAAAATACTTCCTTAAAGAGAGGATCCCATAGAAAAAAAGGAAAAGGAGCGAAAGTATTAAGACTATACCATTTATCGGACAGTTTAGGGTTTTCCTTCCTAGGGAATACTGTTAGTATCGTATTTTACCCTCCCAACTATGTCCAGGCGAGTAGGAAAGGATTTGCCTCAGTATTCGTTCTCGCCTTCTCTTAGCGTTATTTGATTATAACAAGTCGCTAGTAATTATTAACATAATCGAGCAAAAGCAATCCTTTCATCATGGGAAAGACCTCCTCAAAGAGAAGATCCCCTAAAAATAAGGAAGAGGAACCAAAGTATCAAGACTGGGCCATTTATCGGAAAACATTTTAGATTTTACCATCCCAAGACCTACTGATATTGTGGTGAAAAATCTATTAGAGATTAGATATACATATGCACATATAGATACATGCATTAATTAAATTAAGTTGTCTTAGGGTATACGTCCACTCCATTGATTTTGTATCAACAGAATATTTATTTATTTGACTACGATAGATTGATGGCATAACAGAGAGATTCCAAAGTGCCGTTCGCCCATAGAAAGATTCGAAAAAAAATCTAAAGATGCAAGGGGTATGAGTCACTCATACTAATATTCTCCCAGTGTCAAACCACGACACTGGTAAATTTTAATATTATTTCAGTTGGATTGAAATTTATATTATTTATATTTTTTATAGTACTAACTTAGATCTGCCGCGGTTAATATACATTATCGAAATAATATGCATGTTACCTACAAGCCATATTAAATAATAAATGTGTTTCTTCATATAACTTCATATTATTTGAATCAGTTGATTTAATGGTTTTAAGTTTGGTTTGTTTATATGGGTTGTTGGCCATTAATTGTAATGGTATGAGAGAGGGATGCCATTTATTTCGATACATCATATCTTGAATAATTAAATTGTATTAAATTTTCTATCGAAGATCTTATAGACAATCGAATTAATAATTAAAGATAACAGATTATGAATACAGACAATCAATTCTAGATAATCCATTTGTAATTATTATATATATAATATTTACATGTTTACAAGCCTCTAATCATCGCTTTCGATATTTCGTTATAAACAGTGATGTATGGGGTCAATCTTATACAAGATAACAGTTTGAATTGTTAACCTTGGTATCGATAGTTTCGGACAGAACACAAGCGTGGCCTTTGAACCCAGAAAGTTTGCTAACAAAATTTATCGGACATTACACTGCGGTAATATTAGAATTTCTGGCGATATGGCGCTCCTGGTTAACCATTCCGGGATGCATTCTGGTTTGTATCGTCGAGTTTCGCGTCGAAAATCCAGCGGCGAGGCGTAACCTGTTTAGCCGCCCTCCCCGGTCCACGGTGTACATTATTAATGTCCCGCGAGGGTTAACTCATCCCCGAGCCCGGACTCGGGCGACCGGGCTTCAATATCTCTCCTACCCGCTTTTCCGGCTTCCAGGGCCGGAGTTATCACCTTTGGCGAGGCGCGCGGGCGGTGTCGGTCGAAAAGTGATAAATTAAAAAAAAATACATCCGGCATACGGCCGTAATTTCGGTCATTATGGTTATTCTTCGAAATTTTCCGCGTCACGTTTTGAGGTTTGAGGTTGTCGACATGCGAATCGCAGGCATTGTCGCCCCGACTGTGATTCTCAATGATTCGACATCGTCATACATCGACGTCGCTCTCTGAATAACAAAATTTAATGGCAGGTACATTAGCATGATGTATCTGAAATTATGCAGTTTCGTACCACAATGAAGAAAATATATGTTATGAATCATTGTTGAGACGACACAAAGACGCCGATTATACGCGAGTTGTGGTAAATATTAAATAATATTATCTCAACAATGCGTCTCTCGTATTTGAACATTTTTAAATTGCTATTATCAATGGGTTCAAATGTTATCAAATTTCACAGAAAATTTTCTCTATACATTCGTTTATTTAACCCTTTGGCTGCTAAGAGCCGATTTAATCGTCTTTTGTTATTTACTCAGTATTAACTTATACGACGGCTCGCCTTCTTAAAATAATAAAAGTATGGGATACATTTTGGACGATATGTGTTGCGTATTGAAGAATTTACATTGCTTTTTTGTGTAAAAATTAAACGCAAATAGTGGGAAAACGTGAATTCTGGGAACGTAAAGACGGAGTTTCACTGTATATTTATATGTGGATGAAATAAATCGAGTTTTCAGCAGACAATCACGACAGGGACGAAATAATTGTCTAAACAAATGACACAGGTTTTTCAGAAAGTAATTTTATTGTTTTTACGAATGAAAGTAAAACGATTTTCTTATAGTAAATACATATTTTATTGAATTATATATTGTCCATTCTGGTCCAATACCTTTTGCCATCTTTCTGGCAGAAGCATGATTCCACGCTCATATTTTTTTGTTCTTTGCTGGCAAAAAGCTGATCCAGGTGATTTTCTCATCAGGTTTTACCGTCTAAAAAAAAATGTAGAGACCGGAACAAATAATAATTAGAAGGTGCAGGTCTAGGGATTATGTTGGATGTTGCAGTATATCCCATCAAAGCTGTAAAAGCTTTTGGCGAGTTAATGAACTTGTATGAGGTCTCGCATTATCTTGGTGGAACACTACACCTATTCTATTGATCAATTCTGATCTTTTCTGTTCAAGTAAATCATTCAATTTGTCCAGCTGATGACAGTACACTTCAAAATTAATCGTTGTGTTGTCCGGTAGAAGCTCAAAAAAACGATTCCTTTGAAATCCCACCAAAAAAACAGCATCACCTTTTTTGATGAACATCGGCTTTCGAAGTGCTTTAAGCCAGTTCATCATTTTTACTCATGATCTCTTGCGCTTAACATTGTTAAAGACAACCCATTTCTCGTCTCCAGTAATGATGCGTTTCAAAAATGAATCATTTTCTTGACGTTTAAGAAGCAAATCTCAAATTTCTTTCCATGGGAACATATGTCGAGTTTTGAGATTAAACCTAGGCGTTTTAAATGATCATGAAGGGTCAAATTCGATAAATTTAATCCCTCAGCGATCTCACGTATTGTTATTCGCCGGTTTTCATCAATTAATGCCTTTGTTATGTGTTCATCAGCTTTAACTGGCCTTCTAAAACGTGGTGCATCTTCAACATCAAATTTTTACCAGTTCTGGCACTGGCGTTCTGACAATACATCTTCTACATACACATCGGATATTTTTTTTCTTGCTTGAACAGCATTTTTACATTTTCGATAGTAAAAAAGTAAAACATACCGAAAACACTGCTTATCACTTTCCATATTTGAAAGGGTTCCAACCAAAAACTACTGAGTAGAATCAATCGAAATTTTTCACAAGCGGCACAAATTATGCGGCTTAAGTGTGAAGTTGGCTGTGAAAAAATACAATTAAGTATTCCGTTGGGAAAAAACGAAATGACTTTCCTAACAACCTAATAGAACAAATTTTACTATATTATTTTTTATGTCAGAAAGTTCATAGAAAAAAGTCGTCGCAGCCAAAGTGTTAAAATTTGTAATTAGGCGCTTTGATTTCTGCCGCATTTATATAAATATTTGTATTATTTAAACGGTCGTTATCATGTTTAGGTGCAGTAACATGTCTATCACTGTTAATATATTAATATTATCACAGTTAGATTATTCAGTGTACGTCATGTGAGAGCATAATTATTTAATAACCGTCGGAAAATAATACCCACCCTGGAAAACCGACTCATTGATAAAACAATAAATACAATCTTGTACCGGAACGTGTGGAGTATAATGGAACTTATGAATAGTTCATAAGTACGGTACGGGAAACTTGTCGATACCGGGGCAAAATATTGCACCGCGCCGGGGAAGAGAGCGAGAAGAAAGAAAACCAGGGGCGGCCAACCGCCGGGAAACAAAGAGCGATTGTGCGACACGTACCGGGGGCAGATTCCTCACACGAATGTCCCGGTAAATAATTTATGACGTACGACCGAAATGGAAATGGGACATGTTCCCGGAGAATCCCGGCGGGACGGGACGCCCCGCGTCCGATTTCAATGGAATAAAACAAATAACATAATTAATGTCTCCGGCGTATGTGGGCCACATCGGATCGATACTTACAAGGTATCGGTATCAAATATTAATCGCTTACGCAATGTTACGCAGGAAACTTGCACAACGCCGCGACGAACAGTGCCACTTTCATAAATGATAACGGATGAAAGGGAAGTTTCGTTCGGGTATTTTTTTTGGCCCTCCCGTGTTCTTTCCCTCTCTCCCGAAAAAAGAAATGTTATCCAATAAATGAGCAATTTGGGGAAGACGTCTCTTAATGCCCGCGGGCAATTCCTGTACAATTATCGAGATTGTCAGATATTGAATTTTATACGATGCCCTTTATTACGCGATACGTCAATACAATTGACAAAATTAGTAATGATGACATAAAAATTATTATTAATTTAAAAAACGAACATGGCACAATTAATTCTATACAACCATCCCACAAATATGTTTTATACTTTTTCTGATTTGGCGTAAAATATAGAAATATATTCATTAAATATTGATTTAGACATACATCGTCCTTTGCTAATTAATCTAGCTGTGCTTTGGGGTCTATTTTCATACAAAATAGACCCCAAATGCCAGCGGCGTTGGTTTCGAGCCATCTTGACGAACTGGTTGATATAAATCCAACAAGTCACAAATGTTTTGTATTTGTCTAAAATAGTCTAAGAATATTGTCCGTAATTGCGAAAACAAAAATAAAAACAACAATTTAATTTTACAAGAGCACGGATGCGATGTTTTTATCGCTCCGTACGGGATAAGAGTGAAAAAAACTATTTTTATTCTTAGATAAATCCATTTTTAAAACAAATGTCAAGGTATAGTCGATGAATTTATCAGTATCTTAAAATGTTTGGGGTCTATTTTCATACAAAATATCATACCAGATCCGTTGGTTTCGAGCCCCCGTGACCGGTTAAATGATAATTAACACGGACGATTGTGCCGTCTTTAATAAAGTTAAGAATGTCGACTGTCTCATATTTGGATTATTATTGATAGTGCAAGCTAGAGTGACAGATGATAATTATTATCTAGGTGTCATAGTTTCAATGAATACATTGGTGTTTGGATTACTTTAATTTGTGTAAAATAAATAATTATAATTTTAACATTAGACATTAAACTTCCACAGTATGTGGACTAGATGTATTAGCTTTTTTTCTATTTCTAAAAAATCGAAAATCGTAAAATAAAATGCCCATAGTGAAATGGATTAATGCTGTATTCCACGAACTATACAAAGAATGTTATGAGAATTAAACATTATTATATACACACATGGTTTTCATTTAATAGCTTACTACAGAGCTGAACTATAATAGCGGTAGATAGACGAAGCAAGAATGCCTTCAAGATGTGCTAGTTTCATGTCTTATTGGTCCAATATGTCTATCATCTTGCTGAGCATGATTAACGAAGCACATTCTATAATATAACAAAAGTGTGTTGATTCTAAAAACAAATGTTCAAGAAGTTCAGACTGAACGAAATCTGATCCGAAAACTAAGATCATGGTCAAGATTAAATTACTTAGGTTAGGATTAACTAGGAAATTAATATGGAAATGAACCCTTTTAGGTCCAATGTCTACCAGTATTGAACATTTCCATTAGGACTGGACATTTTTGAGAAGATATAAAACCATTTTCAATAGTTTAATTGTATTCTGAAATGGAAAAATCATAGCTAAAAAACGGTTGAAAAAATATTATATTTGGCTCGATTAGAAGGAAGTCACCCAAGTTGATTTTTACGGGTCACAATAAATATGGGAATTATTTAGGTTCCAGATGTGAAACAACATGTGACTCCAAAGATTGCTGTGGAACTTCTGAAAAGGAATTGTTACCTCATTTGCAAGAAAATTTTAAAAAAAACCTTGGGCCGTAAAGTTTAAGAATTAAGTATAAATACATGGAAAAATTAATAAGCTACGAAGCTAAAATTATAGAAAAACTATATATATTAAATGTATTATATTTAGGGTTGAACCCTTTTGCTGCCGAAGTCGATATATTATTTTTTTTGTACTCGCGATCAACATCTCGGTAGCTAAAGGGTTAATCATGATTTACACAGTTTAAATATAGAAGAAATAAGTAGCTTTAGATTAAATCGTGTATGTACATACAAATAGTTTTTTTTTTAATTGTATACATATCGGCCGGTCATTGATGGGATTATGTAAATGAATTTCGTTGCTAAGACTGCAGATATATGGGGGTCTTAGTGGAGATTTGATATTTCCATAATCTCCGCAGGTACACGGAATGCCTTGTAGTTTTAGGGAGAGATTTATACCTGACACACGCCCCAACTATGACCCTATAAAGCCAATAGCTCGAATTTTATTCGGGATAGAGCGACAGTTCAAAATCTCACGCCAATTTGGAGCGAGGGTCGGGTCCTCGTGTGCAGCGCTAGTACATATTTTGACGAGGGAGGAGGCAATGTGTCAGGAGCAGGGACTTTATGAAGAGGTATAAAGTAAAGCCCGCCGAGGGACTGCGGATAAAGCAGCGTCGCCCGTAAAACCGGCGCTCGGAAGAAAAGGCGGACGGCGGGGTCCCTGCGACCCCGGCGTCCTGCCAGGGTCACAATGAACCCGGCAGATTTCCCTGGTGGGGTCCGGGCGGGACAGGCTCGTCAGGCAGTTCGGATGGCGCGTGACCGGCATGCGATCGTTACGTTAACCCTCCGGCGCCCGGATATCCACCGTAATCGTTTCATTGATAAGGCGACGCATGTGGAATCTTGGCTCCGCGTCTGGCGATACGGGTGGTCCATCCGGAAAAAAAAGTGACGATACCCAAACGCAATATGGTGCGCCTCGTATTATTATCGCTAGGCATCTGAATTATGCGATTTTCTCCGTAAAAACGACTGTATTACGCAACGCACGTTGACAAAAATTTTTCGGAATCCCTTTGAAAGAATAACATCATGCCCTACTTTTATAAAAATAAATTCCGAAAAAAATGCCATTTCGTTGAGCATTCCTTTGCATATCGCAGAGTGGATATATATGGGGAATCTATGCATCGACCTCGTCAAGTCTGTCTCGCATCAAAATCCATTAGCTGTCATCCGACTCCCCGGAGATGAAGGGGGTTGAAGAAGGTCACTAGAAGACAAAAAAAATCTAAAAAAAAAATATGAAACGCGAACTGCGATGATAGTAGACCGGAGTCTTGAGAGATTGATGATAACCAGAATGAAATACGAACGAGATGGATTTATTGTCTTACATACTCACATATACAATGAAACCCCGTTATTACGTGCCCGGATTTCACGTTTTATCGCTAATTGCGTTCAATTTTTACAGTCCCGTTTTATTTTATTATACATTTAGTACCCGAATTTACGTTTATTATTTCCCGCAATTTTTCCCGGGCTCATAGCTGGCGACCTGACCCGTATTCGAAGAGCCAATATAACCTGGAGGACGACCGTCACAGTCCTGGCATCAGGATTAAGACGGACTTGTCTCTACTGGTGGCAAAGACCAGCCTCAAGGTTATGACTTAAATAAAATTACCGACAATATATGTCGCAAATAAAAAAGCAATGATGGCTTGAAGCTTATATGCTTCGATAGAAGCTAAGAAAAGAGAAATTATCTTATTCCTAAACAGATGCCCTGCTCATCAATATAAAATTAGCTTTTTTCTCTTCAATATGTATTACTGAACTGCAACTATTGTAGCAGTTGAAGTAGAAAATACTAGTGATGAGATCCTCGGCAGAGCTCGGCCAGAAACACTAGAAGATATTATAAGAACAAATTGGGAACAAATTCCTACCGAAACTTTACAAAATTACATGGACCTCGACATTAACGTGATGAGATCTGAAGTTATGGATATCAATAATACAATGGACAGTCACATCCACGAAAATTAATCCTAAGAAGAATTTTCTGATGATGAAGAGGTAATAATCCATCCAATTCTAACAAAAGAATATGCTATGAGGCATATCGTGGGCTTTAAAAGCTATTTTACTTGCATTGAAAACGTACAAGGCGAAACTTTCTTATGTAAACCAGTACAAAAATATTTACCCATCTGATTTGCGTGATTATCTAAATAAAAAATGATTTTCAATTTTTTTTCTATCCCGGAATCCCTCCAATTACGTTTTTTATCGGTCACTTTATAAACGTAAAAACGGGGTTTCACTGTATATTATTAAAATGTTAATTCCGATCAACGAAACCCCGTTAAAACCGCAGAATGGATTATAAATAACCACACACACGTTCAAGCAGATACGTACATTTATTTTTATTATTTAATGAGGTTAACAGTATCAGAGCATGACGATGTCACGTAATTTGTAAGTATCTAAACTTTGGACACAACAAAAAAAAAAGCCTAGATTTATTTTTTGTTCCCTTGATAGCCCCAAGAAGGAAATGTTTCATTACATGTTCACATGATGTATTTTTTTTTAATAATATGATTCAAACAGGATGGATGTATGGACATTAGAGCGGTGTACATTCGAAAATGAGTCGAGTTTGATAATTACGACAATTTTGTACGATTACGTCGAATGTATACGATGACAAGACACATTTTTTTTATTCAAAAGTCTTTCGACTGATGATGAATCGTTTTAGTAATGCAAATGTGGTGGATCCTGTTAAACAATATTTGTTTAGAACGGAAACATCCTGTTGTTAGTATCGGGAGAAAAAAATCACATCCTTATTTTACAAAAATAAAGAACACATGTGTCGATGTGAATTTATTGCTGGGACGTTAAAATTTCAACGAATGATATTCGAATAACGATGCAAAAAATTAACCGTCAATGCCCCCCTCGTTTTTCAGGTTCGTCATCAACTTTCAGCGCCTGGAGGCGACGCATCTAATTTACCGTGACTCCGAACGTCTTACATATTAAAATCATTCTGCTCAAAAACCCCATGTCCCCCAATTTAACCCCTCGACAGCCGCAATTTTTTCAGGGGTAAAAAGTAAAATTTACGCCATCGCTCCCCTCCACCCCCGGCGTCACTCCTCTCGATCCGGTCGCCTTTATTTATGACGCAACTAAACGCATAATCTCGCGGAATTCGAAACCAGATATGCCAAATATTCCCAGATGGCTCTTTTGTGTTGGGAAAATTTGCCGATAAAAATTTTCAGCGGTGAATTTTCTCGGCAAATTTATTTTTTTGCTTGCGTCCGTCAAGGAGGCTCTTCCTGTAAGTCATTACAGACAGGCCATTAGAAGAATGCCCCGGAGTGTAATTAAAACGATATCATAACGTAAACATCCATTTTTAAAGCTATTAAAATTCAAAGGCTGTTAATGACGGCTCCTATTAGTTCGACAGACATTTCTTTCGGGCCCTGAAATATTCATGGGGGGAAAAAATTCCCAAATAATTAACGATTTAATAAATAATTGAGAATCGCTGAGCGTGTGTGCAACTATTTGTACTGTCACTAAAGAGCGTGACAAAAGTGCAGTTAACGACTAATAGGGACGCAGATTTCTAAACACCGTGTCGAATTACCATTTCCTGTCTCGCCATGTGTTGCCATCCCTTTAAATATTTTTAGACGTAGACAACTTGTAGTGTGAAAGAAATATTCGATTCATAATTAGGGTTAGGCGACCACCAGGAGAGACTGCAATCCGCCTATGAATAATAAACAGCATAAAAAAATGCATTGCCAACACCATCCGGCGTGAAAGAAGAAAAGATGACAGATATTGTAGAAACGTTTATTGTTGTTTTTAAAATAAATAATTTATTAATCACGGTTTGATAGCCCTTTGAGAACGTGGGTAATGGCTTAACGTCCCCCTTTATGCTCCTGACCATGAGATTGTTTCTATCTTTGGTTCAATACATTTATCTCGCGAGAATTACTCATTGCGTACTGCGTGTGGGCTCGGCTTGAATACAAGTTTAAGTTGTTTGATTTTTGTTGAACTCTGTTTTTTGTTGTTGTATGAACACGTAACGAATGTGATCCTCTGTCGTGAATAAAGAACTTGCAGCAT
>JAGXCT010036229.1:44039-58820 GCA_022495035.1 Philopotamus ludificatus
AGTACGTTTCACTCGCACTTAGCAGATCGTACAGGATGCGAGCCAATACTGTTGTTTTTATTTTATTTGTTTTGCAATTGTGGACAATAAAGCTCAAACAAATACAAAAAAGTTTGTGATATGTAAGATTTATATTAAGTTACTTGAGAAAAATCAAAAATCTCCGATAGATCCCATCGCTACGGCTAAGGTAAAATCGAGCGGATGTCCTGGTAGATTGTCCAGTATCAATAATATCCTAAACAATAATGTCCTAAATCTTTTATTTGCTCTCTGATAAACAGACAAATTCGTTTTATGATCATATGATCTATTAATAAGTTAAGCTTCATTATAAAATCTCCCGAAGAATTATAACATAAGAGTAAAGATATTCTTTCTTTCATCATCTTGAACTCCTACGCATATTTTTCTCTTTTTTGTTATGTAGGTTCGATGGGACATCATTTTTTCAGTACAATCTCGTTTCATCCCCATTGAATATCTGATAATTATAATATTTTTTTTAATCCATCGTGTTATACGAGGCCGGGGTGTGTTTTTATTATGAAGGTCACATAGCGCGGATTAAATATTAAATAAAATTTTATATGCAGACGCTAGGATTAAAAAAAAATCGTTGAATAGAAAGCGTTGAAATATTCAAATCTAGTTTGATGCCGTGGTATTTTTATTCGCCTATTTTTCTGCGGCGAGCAAACGGAATAAGAATGAATTCGGTCCAACCCTTGACCGATCTTCGTCAACATAAAAAAATTGAGGATTACCAACCTGCCAAGTCAGGTTATAAATGAATTGTTTGTTGGCAGAACCGATCCTTTTTTCATATTATTTTTTTTCTTTTTCGGCGCCAAAAACGCGCAAATATTTCTACAGCGGGAAATTGTTATGCAAAGGCGCGCAGACGTGAAAGAAATCCAGAGCTCAGACTGCTTTTACGGAATGTGTAAATTAAAGAAATGTATACATATATATATAGACAGCGGTGGCTCGTGCTTAAATATTTGGGGGTGCTGCGGAAGAATTGTAATTAAAAAATGTTCAATGTAAAAATGACTCGGTATGGACGACGCGGGATTGCTCCGAATCGATTTACGTTGAGACCCCCTACCCCGCTGCCGCCCCGCATCCATCCAATACACGACGCTGATAGCGCTGACGAGCAGACAGAGCTCTTGCTATTTATTGTTATAGTATAAAAAGACAAGCCTGAATATATTGTCAAAATAACGATACAAAAAAATTGTGAAAGCCTAATTATTTCTAGATATCAAATTAAATCAAACTACTATATTCTATTTAATCTCAATTTGATCAAATTCTAAACAATTTATGGCCGGGATAAAAGTAATTATTTGCGTACTAGACCGCCTCTACTAAGGTGGCCGGTCAAAGCAAACAAAACATTAATCAAGCAAAAACGGCACAGCATTCGTTAGCCGTTTCGCAAGGCTTTATATCCCCAGTTTTCGGAGGGGGCACCATATAAACAAGGGTCACCATTATATGTCAGGAACAATGTGGGATCCCATTTCAGGAACGCCTTGCCGGGCCGGTCCTAATGGTCCCACCTTGCGCCGGCCCTTTGTGGCCAACGGGACACTACTGACGTTGACATACCCAGAATTGAATTAAAAATTAACAAAAAAAAGAAATAATATGTATAATGCCGCCATGTTTGAGACGCGACTTCAATTACGCCACGCGGCATAATTAAATAAAAATATATCATTCGAAAATAATTAATTATGATAGTGGAAGTTTTGTGGGGCCACACCTGAGGACATAATTTATTTGTCGGAGAGTCTAAGGTCGGCTAATAATTACATGAATCATAATACGGCAATATCGAATATCGTTTCCTTGTAGCCTGGCTCGGTCACGTTTTGTTGCCTATACAATGCATAATGTGTAACTGTAAGATCCGATAACTAACTTTGATGATAATTGCTTTTCCAATAGTAGAAAATATATATATGGAACTGCTTTTACATTAAAATAATATGCGGAAATTTGGTTTTGCTCATCAGAATTAATTAGTCCCCATTAGATTCTTCGAAGCATTCCTGAAACGCATTTTCGATATGGCGTTTAGCTCATTCGACGATCCTGACTGTTATTTATCATATTTTTTTAGATAAGGTCATTATATATTGTAAAGCAAAAGAAAGATTTTTTTAAATTTACTGTTCATTTACAAAGATAAAATATTGGATATATAAATCGCCTAATGGTCCTACCTAATTGATCTTGTGATTTTATTTCAAAAATATAAAACCCATCGAGATGTCGCATAAACTAGCCGAATAAGAAATATATAACGTTTTTATTGAGATCGAAGATGAAGATGTCATAAAGATCTAGATAATTTGATCATTTAAATATATTTCTTCAGACATAGATTCGTCGGATAGAAGAAGTAAAACCGGAAGTAAGTGATTGGCCCTATTAGACTATAACGTAAGTATGGGCACAGTTCATAAGTCGGAAAATCCCCGTGAAATAGAAACACACGCAAACAATAAAAACATTTTTTGAATAGCCCGAAAATTAACTTACTATTCAATGGTTCAATAAAAAAATATTTTTCGGTTCGGTTCCGGTTTTTGGTTCCTAATAAAATAACAGTTTACGGTTCAGTGGTACTTTTATGGATTTTTTCTAATTATTGGTGATAAAAAATGTCTTATAGTTTTAGTCAAAGACTCGCTAGCGAATTTTCTTTGTGTAATTGCCTTCTTATTAATAAATTCAAATCTCGGTTTGTTTTCTTCGGATTGCTTCTAACAAATGACGTAAAACTTTAGGGGAGAATTCTTAGTATCCGTACGAACTATTTCTGAGAGTTTATGCAGTTGAAATTAAAGAAAACAGCGAACATTCGATCCATCTTAACGAGCTTTTCAGTCTTAGAGCTTCGGGAAGCTTCGTTGGTACAATTGGATTTTAATTTCCAAGCCATACAGCCATGTTTTATCAAAAGTTATGAGCAGTTTTAGATAGTCGTTGATCAGAAATACGCTGCTTTTGGTGAAATGGACAATTTAAAAAAATGGTTCTGCCACATTTTCAGCCAAAATCTATGCATGAGAAATCTTGTGTTTTAATTTAAAAATAATCATACATCATTAACATCAATTTTCAAAACAGTTTACCGTGATTGATATATTAAATACGTGAAAATTAAAAAAAAATGAATACCTGTCTGATCAGATTACAGCCGCCTGATTATACTACACACATGAACTATTTAGTCACGCGATATTCTTGTCGGTTTATTTGATAAAAAAAAAATACGCATAAAACATTGAATTTTCAATTGAGCAATTACTAACCGTGTAATCTCGCGATATTAAACTAGCGTATCGAGTTGTCTGCGGTCGTATCTGGATTGGAATCTTAACCGCAAATAAGTTATTTATCTATTAAGTAAAAAAAAGTGGACGTGGCAACCCTGCATAGTATGTATATAGATACATGCATAGACTGCTTCTGTGTGAGACTCTTCACAAATCTATAGATGGAATACGCGCTTGATTATATCCACAGTCTTTTATACTCCATGAAAGATACTCTCTCGCCCTCAAATATTTTCCTTTCCATACAAGTGGGGGTAGCCGAGGTGGTCATAGAGCAAAATAAAAAGAAAAGTTGGGGAAAACTCGCGAAAATGCGGGGGCAGCAGCCAGACCCCTCATCGATTAGCATGCGAAATAAAAACATCGTGAAGAATTTTATTTTATTCGGCGATACTTTGGCCCCCCGAAAGAAGAAGGCTTCCGATTCAAACATAATCCTAAATATAAATTCACACTCAGAGATGCAAAGCAGGCCGAGATAAGTTGGGATATAAAGGGAACCGAGGAAGAGTGGAAGCAATACTCATACTGTATCCCATATTGAACAAATAAATGTAATTTATTTGCTATCCAAATGCCGATAAGAGGATACCGTATTTCGTACGTACGCATATATCGAATATATTTCATCTTATTTTTTGCATATCATACGGATAACTCATACGTGTGTAGTCAGATATATGAAACAACTAAGTAATGCGTACGTACATGTAACACATGGCCCTTTGTCTGATTCCATAAATGAATAAATCAAGAATTGCAACATTCGAATTTAATCTCACTTATGCAACACATGTGTACAAAAAAATCATTGATTTAATGAAGAAAAAACAGTACGAAAAATGAGATCAGCGAATTTAATTAATAACCGATCCGTCACGGTGGCTCGAAACCAACGGATTTGGCCGATGAAACCATGAGAAAGAAAATTGACACCTTTGAAATGTGGTTCTGGTGACGCCTGCTGAATACCATGAACCGCTAAACGCACAAACGAGTCTGTCCTAAAAGAAATGGGGAACGAAAAAGACGATCGACTTTCAACGACATGTATCAAAAGGATTCTGCTATACTTCGGGCATCTCGCTAGAAGAAACGAAAGCCTGGAGAAGCTCGTCGTGTTTGTAAATGTAGGAAACGCAGGGGAAAGGACAGAGCAAAATGAAAATAGACCCCAAGCATTTCAAGTCAAGATACTGATGAATTCTTCATCAATGCCTTGCAATTAAAAAAAAATGGATTATTCTAAGAATAAAAATAGTTATTCATGATATATATTACTAGAATAAACAAAATATCGATTAAATTTATATTTTTTTCTACTAATTTATGCGAAGCGCAAGTGAGGTTCGCACAGGACGACGGCTCGCCGCGACTGAGCCGTACGCGACGCAGAGTTCGCCTCCTACTCTGACACGTGTGCGGTTTTCTCGCTCGCACCCAGTGCGGAGCCAATAGAAACGCATATTGTTGTGTTATGTTAATACTAAGATCATCCACTTACTTTAATCAGTCAACTTTGTTACTAATAATTTGTCGTACATACCTGAAACAGAAAAAAAAACAATAATTAAATACAATGCATAGAATTTTGCGATATTTTTTTATATATAGCCGTTAATTAAATTAAATAAAGCAGCACATCTCTAAACACGTGTACTAAACAGTGCTACGAGTAATTGTAGCGAAGCGCCTACACACCCCAACCTCCGAGTAAACGCCCCCATACACGACCCTTAATAGCTGAGACGAAGGGAAAATATTTGCACAGACATGTGTAATCTAAGATTTCCAAGACGCTGATTGGTTTTGCCACTCCCCGCACTCTCGATTTACAACGACGAATGCCAAAACCAAAAATACGAACTAATGCCTAAAATCAAATTGCCAGAGACGAGCGTTCTGTTTGACGAGCGTTGTGCCATCAATTGTCTGATGTTTGTGGATCAGCCGAGGCGTGAGCTGCCAATTTAAATGAAATAAAATGTTGACGAATCTCCCGATTTAATTAATAGATTGTATGAGTAATGTATGAGAGCGTTGACGGTGTGTATCGTATTGCTTATGAAATCTCCTCTGCCGACAGATGGCCAATTCGCTCCCGTCCACTCCGATGTTAATAGGAAATTTAATCAGGGAATCAACCGCAAATCCCCACGTGGCCGTCGAATTAAGTCAGCAGTCTTCCAAATGCTTTGGATTGCCCGACACGTTGTCGAAGAATGGCTGCCGGTAATTAATTCGGCGTCGACACTCCCGGCACAAGCGATTCTCGCGATTATTTAATTAAACGAAGGTAAGATGACTCACTTCATATTTATTCCAGAATTATACCCTAGAATAAATACGCGTGTAATTAATTATTTAATTAATAATTAAATTAGAGACGATAGTATAAAATGGAAAACCGTCGGAAAATCATCATTTTTTTCCCATTCTTTTCATAACTATTTTATTATTAATTGATTTAGGTAGCCAGGGTCCTTGTTCAGTTATAAACAAGAATGAGTTGCATTTCTAAAAGGTCCTGGATACCAGGATCGCTCGATATTGAAAACTCAAGTTTAAAACAGTTGTAAAAACGTATATTTTTCAAAGATTTGGTAGACCTAGCTAGACCCTCAGATAGAATTGAAGAGGATGATTGAAGAAAAGATTGAAAGTACAAACAATGGTTGGTGACAAAAAAAATAGCTGAAAAGGTCGCACAGATGATAGATCTCTTCCAAAAACATTGTAAAGGGATCTCCATAGTGATGGTCTTCACAAAAGGGTTGCAAAAAAATGCCAGTACCAGAAACAACGCCGATACAATCGCGCCAAACTGTTAAAAACTATAACTGAAAATTTTTAGAACTACGCAACCCATATGGTCAGGTTGTGCGGCGCACACAGGAGCCGAAAAATTAGGTGCGCCCGATATTTTTATTGTATTGTTAAAGTTCTGCACACAGGCCCCACTGGAACTACATATTTTATTCTGAGGATCGGTCGATACCACCAATTTAGTGGACGAATATGGGTGTGAAGGCGTTCTACAGATCAAGTAAGTAGCAAAAGTACAGTGAAATTTGGAGGAATATGCGTGATGGTTTGATTGAGTTTGAGACTTAATATTGTATGATGGAAGTTTAAATTCCCAAAAAAATATTGTTCTATCAGAAGTTGGACTTATCCCATTGTTTCACAACCAAAAAAAAAAAATATTTAAGGTTTTGGAAGATGGAGCTTCTCGACATAACTCGATCATAAGATGATCAGTCTTCATATTTTGCCCTGGACTGGATAATCTCCAGATATAAACCCAATCGAAAACGTTTGACATGTATTACAAATAAATATGAACAAATTTGTTTTTTATTTTTATCCCTTTAAACTCCTATTTGCTGACGTATTGGACAGTTTTTTTCCACCAGCTCCTATGTCAACGGGCAGTTTTTTTAGGTGTAAATAGCTGGTATTTTTTTTTTGTTTGAAACAATTTAATGTTCTAGAAATATGTTCTGTTTTATCACATGACCATTCTTTTTTCATATGGAATGTGAAAAAAAATGGATTGATTTTTGTTCAAGAAAACCCTTTTTCAGTAAAATATTTACCCGCAAGCGATTCTTCCAAATTTTCTGGGCAATACACCTTGAAACAATAACAGATAGAAGTACCGACTTGAGGATTAGAACACGAAGAGTCAGCAATTTTCTTGACTACAAAAATATTTTTTTGGAAAATTATGTCCCGGAAGAAAATTTAGCGGTTGACGAGTCTGCTGTGGCATTCAAGGGTAAAATAAGCTTTATAGAATTCAATCCTAAAAATCCTACTAAATAGGGTATTAGAATTTATGTTGTTTACGCACTAGCTATATTTCAACATTGTGCCCTATTATGGATCAATAACAACACAAGATCTTATCAGATCAGATACATCAGATCAATATGCAGCATCGTATTGCTTTATGCGAAAAACGTTGTGGAAAAAGTTATTTTTTTGGGGCTCCCCATTTTATTTATAATAACTCAGGGACGCGTACATTTTTTTGTGTGTTCAAATTGAGAGATTCAAGGAGCAAGAAAACGAACGACATTTTTTTATATATTACATTACATTACATATACCATACATTGAATTACTTTAAAAATTAGCATAGTGCATATATACAATAAAGACTTTACATAACAACCTGATTTTTTCATTCTGTAGAATAAATATTATTATTTAACATATTCACTTAAAATAGCTTGGAGTTGGAAAAAAAACATTGGAGTGCAAAAGGTTAAATCCGTTGTTTGTAATATGGAGCGTTTATGTATTCGTTTAACGCGTTTTTTTGTAACACATGTCCCTCTTTTATATCAAGGGGTTTATAATAGAATTTATATTTAGCAATCATAAAACAAATCTTAACGATGTTTAAGTTTGTTTCAATGAAGTTGGCAACACTGCCGTTGTTGAGGCATAAGTTTACCATCTGCGTGTGTATTCACCCTAACCCACCAAAATTACTGATAATAAAAGCTATTTTTACTATCTAATTATTGCGGTGATTTTTTGACAGATACTTCATGATACAAAAAATATGAGGTCGAATCCACCGTGTAGACCGAGGGATGTGTGCATTTTTAGATACAATCAGTGGTCAAATATTTTCCCCCGTACAATATGTTGGACGTAGCTGATTGTTAGCATTTTTTTCATATTTTGTTTACACATGTGTACATGTACATCCATCATACAACATTTTGTCAATACGTCCCGCAGGATACAACAAAAAAGTCCCAAGTCACCATTGTTGATGTTTGCATAATATGATACCCTTGATCTATCATCACAATCTGCGGTGGCATTAATAAAATACAAACCTCCTTTTTTGTGTTGGCAATTTTTTTTTTATATTTTGAGCAAATAATTCGCGGGGGGAAGTCACATTACGTCGATCTCGACAGAGTAGCCGACCGGCAAAAAATTCGGTTATCAATCAAAACACGGGCAGCTCAAATCTATTGTCGGGCTGGGTCGCAAAAAAGAGAGATTACCAAGTGCATCGTGTATTATCACATTTTTGTCACAAAAGGGCGAGGGGGGTCCCCAAATTGATTTTAATGGGAGCATCGCACCAGGGTCCGGCCCCCATGTATCCATGACAATGACGTTTCGGTCCGTCATCCATCAAAAATTCCCTCCGCTGCATGGTGCTGCAGTCATTCGCACACATCGGCATCGGGGTGCATCGGACCAACCCCACGGCTGATTAGAATGCAGGCTCCGATGCACAAAAACCCCATTGATACAGTTTCGAAAGACTTGCGCGTCGATGCGTTTAATTAATTAATGAAAACATTTAACAAAAATTCGCATAAATTGAGACAATAAACAATATAATCATCGTTGGCGTCAATAATGATGTTCCACAACAGCAACAAATAATCCATATTTGCATTGTTAATATTACAGAATAGACAGATAACAGAGGAGACATTTGACACCATTGAAACTTGGACAGTATTCGAATCACTCCAACAACAGATACAATGTGTGCATATATGTGTTAATATAATGTCTGCACAATGTTCATCGAACTTCAGCAGATAAAACCCCATCAAATTGTAAGATAATGGAGTATCTACTATCGAACACTGTTCGAAAATGTCATTTAGTACATGTTTAGTAACAGAATTTACGTTTTTAATTTCCCGATAAGTACGTTTACAATATTTAAAATTCGAATCATTTTTTAAAAATATTTAAATAAATGCCCAACCCTTTTAAATGTAAGGAATGAATATTAGGAAGTCCAGGAATATGTGAGTCAACAAGGATTTACTGCTTAAAATCGTTTTAAGAAGAGGCACTCTGTTAATTTTTACATCGTTGGAGATTGGAAGCAGATGGATGATCCTACTCTAATTGCAGACTATTCCCCAAGAGATATTTTTAATACTGATGAAACAGTACTGTTCTTAATGTTCTTCCCACGAATACATTCGCCTTTAAGGGAAAACTTGTCATGGAGGGAATGAAGTAAAATCAGGCTAAATATTTTGATTACAAATTCAGATGGCAGTGAAATGATTCTCCCTTTGGTGAAACACAAAAACCTTGGCACTTCAAAAATGTCAAAAAAAGTCATTACAAAATATGACTTGAAGCTTGGATGCTTTGATGAGAGCTAAGAAAAGAAAATGATCTTAATGCTAGATAGATTCCCTGCTCATCCAACAAATTCAATAATGAGGAATATAAAATTAGCATATTTCTCTTTAAAGAGATGCACTGTTAGAGCATGGGGTGAAATTGAAGAGATAACGATCAAAGATTGTTTTCGAATAGCTGGAATCGTTAAAGAACAAGAAGATGAAATAGAAGATGTACAGGTACAGAAGAGGTACAGAAACTTTACAAAACTACATGGACCTCGACATTAACGTGATGACATCTGAAGTTATGGATATCGATGATATAGTGGACAGAAGAATAGGTAATAATCCATCCAATTCCAACAAAAGAAAATGCTATGAGTCATATTGACAGCTATTTTACTAGGATAGAAAACATACAGGAAGAAACTTTCTTATCGATTTATAAGATCGAAAAAGCTGTGAACCTTGCTTATAAGATCGAATAAGCTTGCGACTATAATTTAATCAATTTCAATAAAAAAAATGTGGCCGTTGATGAGTTAATATATTATTCATGAGAAAAACATTTTTTTTAGTATCTCCAACACGTATATTGTTTTGGGCCACACACGATTCGGCCAATAAGACCTTTTTATTATGCACACAAAATTTATTATGCATTGTTTAACGTTAAATAGAGATTATATTGATTTAAATAAAAATAAAAAAAAATCATACGTTAAAATTTTGCACACGTTCGCATACGAGGCCGGCCAAAATCTCACCCCATCCGACTTTAGTTTCATCCGGCCAACTGTCACAATTCATTAGGGGAAGATCGCGCTATTGAGGGTATTACTCAGAGACTATTCTTATATATTCTGCGCACATTCAATTATACGCCAAATCGTCACACGTCCATCGGGAAAAGTTTCATGTCGGAAACATAAGAAAAATGTGGCGCCATTACCATCGCATTATCCAGACTGATTAGACATAAATCAATATCGGCTACTCCGCCCTGATTAAATTGACAAAATATCGGGATGCGTGTCCCGGTCCACTAAATCACCCAAAGGTTTCGGATGGAGTAGGGAAAAAAATAAAATATACACAGAGTCGAATATCAGCTGATTACTTAATGGCATAATGGAAAATGTGCGTGATGATAATAACCAAGCAAAGATAATTCGAAGGCCCGGGGGCAGAGAAATGATTAAGGTTCAGTAAACATGTCGAGAGCGATGAAGTGTTAATGGGGAAATTATGGCGTCTCACTTTTGACGCCGAGGTGTGATCTTCCATCTCGGCTGCGGGATAAAAGTAATGGGATTGCACCTTTCGAGGCGTGGTCGGACTTTTTGAAAAATGAATGGCAGCAAAAAATATTTGTTTAGGTCTACTTACGCGAGAATAACATAATTACTTACGATAATTTGACTGAAAGAGGCGTATTTCATTAATAAAAAATATTATTCGGAACTCGTAACCTTTTGACATCATTTCGTAAGCAGACAGAATTACATAGAATGACCAGTTAATCCTTGATTAGTACGCAATGTAGTGCAAGAGCGCTGTCTGCTTGTCAGCGCTACCAGAGTCGGGTATTAGATGGATGCGGGCAGGTAGCGGAGTGCAGAGGGGGGTCTCGCCGCTAAGCGCCGTGCCGCGCTGCAACTCAGTGCAGTCATACTGACTCACCACTTTTTTAAGCTACGTGCCACTTGTCACTTATTTTATTATTGTTAATATTATTTGATATTTTTATCTCATCTTATTTTTTATATTTAATATAAAATATGAGCGAAATATAGGTTTTTTCACCCCCAAATATTTTATCAACGAACCGCCACTGCATCCAAATAAGAAGGACATACTAAGTGTACGTATAGAACATCATTTGATGTCGTAGAAATCATATAAATGACCGATATCCAGCTCTAACCCCTTCTCTAACGCGAATCGAACGAATAAACAGTCTGGTGCGGTGCACAATGATGATAAAACATTTGCATTGTCAACCGTTTCGCATTGTCTAAATTGGGTTCGTTTATTTGCTTTCGGATGCCCCGGAGCGTAACGGCACCATTGCCAAATCGCAAACTCTACATCTCGACGATTAGTACGCCATATGTACAAATATTTGACGCCGAAATCAAATAAAAAAGCTAGGAAACAAAATATTGACATTCATATGCCACGCTGAATTATATAAGTTTTATATATGTAACTTTATAGCTTGGAAAGTGGACCATCAAGTACCGAATTTGTTGTATATATATATAAATGTGACCCATCTAAAAGCGTCGTAAAAGAACTGGTTCCGACGTTATGGGAGGGTAAGAATTATTGCGTCTGGTTAATGAGTGGTCAAGACGGACTTTGATCAGAGTTGCCTCCGGCCTGAGGCCGACTATGGGATCAGCGTACTCCACCATCAATCAATGACAGGAACAACGCTAAATTGTGCACAGTTTAAGTCAAAGACCAAGTGATGCTCTGTCTTATTCGCGCCAAATTTGTTAATGTCAGTTATAATTTTGTTCAACCTTTTACTAAACACAGGTAACCCTCATATAACACGGTTAAACAAAATACTAAGAAATGTCCTTTGTTTATATCATAATAAACCTTAGTGTTACTTTCTTCGTTATCTATACTTTTCATTAATGTAATTTAATTTATTTTACCTAATATTTAAATAGCTGAATTTTTCAGAGGGTATTCAAAATCGATTAAGTTTAAATCTAATTCAGACGGGAAATGAATTGTACAATATGTATAGCTGATTCCTATGTTCTAACAAAGAAACTGAAAAAAAACCTGCTATATAAATCCATAATTCATCTTGTGGTAACTTATGTGAAAGAGACTTGGTGCATGACCAAAAAAAAACAAAGAAGTCCCGTGGATCTTCAAAAGAAAAGTACATTAATATGTCAGATATTCGACACAACAATAAATGATGACGACATATCAAAAATTATCACAAGCTTGACGATTTAATATTATTAAATATAGAGAATTTGCAGAGTTCCTACTACAAGAGACGCAAAGTTTGACCAAGAAATTGATGGCATGAATGGTCATTAGAAGATCCTAAGAGAGTGGTTCTTAACCTTGTTGGAGGTTTCCCACCAGTTTCATATGCGCGTTAACCGAACCCTTATATCATACGTCGTATCATTTTTCATAATATCGTACAATAAGTCGGGTGTATGAATTGACCTCCGCCGAACCCGGGAGACTGACTCACCAAACCCCTGGGGGTTGATCGAACCCATGTTAAGAACCACTGTCTTAAGACATTAAGGCAAGGGATAAAAATAACTTCGCTCAAACCAGTGGTGCACCGTCCATATGGCCAGATTGTGCAGCGCACACAGGCGCCGAAAAATAGCTGAATGATGCTTCGGAATCTTTCTGTTATGCCATTCATCCATCATAGTCAAATAAATAAATATTTTGTTGATAGAAAATAAATCTTGATACTTCTTCTTTTTAAGGAAGCCTCTCTTTATTTTATAAACAGATATCGCCTAGAGAAGATGGGAATGAATGCAAAGGCAAACCTCTTCCTATTTGCCTGGACACGGTTGGGAGGGTAATTCCTTGGCATTTGACGCGATGTTATTAATTAATTCAATGCCATCATCTTACGTTGAATAAATAATTATAAATAAATAATATAAACTTCAGTCCAACTGAAATAATATTCAAAATGAACCAGTGTCGTGGTTTGACATTGGAGGGATTATTAGTTTGAGAGACTCATTCCTCTTGCACCTTTAGAATTATTGTATGAATGAATGGTGCTCTGGAAACGCAATTATGCCTCTTATATTTCTTAAAATCGGCATTAAATAATATTTAATATTTTTTTTCAGCGTGTCAGCGCGCTACTGGTCCAAACGAAATATAGAATCTAAATAATCATCATAATTTTAATGATATGATATTCTAAATACTATTCTAAATTCTAAAGCGAACCGTGCATTATCGTACTTATTCAAAATCCATTGTAATGCTCGAATCATGTTAGAGCGTAACAATGTTGTAGGAATGCCGTGTTATACGGAGATTTGCCCTAATTCTCCAATTGTGTTATAGCGAAACGGCATTACAAGAATTCCGTGATATCGAGGGTTGTCTAAATTTGATTATACACGGTTTTTAAATAATTAATAAAAAATAAAAATGGTCATTTTGTGGTTTGATCGACGCTATGTAAATGATTTCTTATGAAACAGAGGTTAATCATTCACGATAAAAACGTCGGGATTATTTAACCTTTGCGATGAATCATTCTTTTTTTTCACATCATTGTGAATGTTTGCATGTTAAAAAAAATAGCCGAATGAATTCGCACGGAATGCAGAATGTTGCGGGAGCTGCAACAAAATGAACACCATGGCATAATTAAAAATGCCTAAAATACACAATTTACGCGGAGGGCGTGGTACTGGCGTTCATTGTCAACGATGATAGCCCTTAAAACGCAATTATTTCCAATTCTAAATTATACCATGCGCCACTAAATTGGATACGTTACAACTTTTATGGGCGACAGTACAATCGCGTATTAATATATGCGACACAATCGTTTGTTAACGAGAGTATTTCACATCATAACAACCGCGAACACCACAATTTGTAATCATCAAATTTGAGCGCTGTTGTGTTCGACGATCTAAATGTAGTACGCCACTGTCGACGACCGCAACTACACTGGGTGGGGAATGTCGATTGAAATACGGAGAGCGAGTCGACAAGTCGAACCGAAGGTTTCGGTTACAGAATAGGTATCGTAAACGTCACAATCGAATCTCGGATGATCCCAATCGAGAGTATTGCCTAAGCGGACCATACGTCCCGTTTTGAACGGGACTGTCCCGTTGTCCCCTGACACAGCTTCGGGACGCCGTAGTGTCCCGCTTTAATAAAGAGACTAAGCCACTACATATAACAATTAAAAAAAAGAACGGAATAAAATAACTTAAAGCCAACTTGGACCTGAAACAAAGTCTTTCCCACTTCGTTCGTAATTTAATAGCGAAATTACCAGAGAGAAGCTGCAGTGGTGTTGACGAAAAATATATAAAAACTACGGCTGCTAAGTTCTATAAAGTAAGCAAAGAATATTTGGAGCAGTGGACTGTGTTTTTTGAAGAATTAAAAAGATTTCAATGGACGATTTTAATCAAACTACCTAAATGGGAAGATATATTAGAGGTGCCCATAAGAAATGTCGTTTTTTTTCAATGAAATTCTAAACAATTTTTCTTATACTTTATTTAACTTTTCTT
>JAGXCT010036230.1:2664-45816 GCA_022495035.1 Philopotamus ludificatus
TTTTATCGCGTCATTGTCACCGGAAAGAGCGGTTTAATAAATTGCCGATTTAATGTGGGGAATGTTATTTTTCCGCAATTTCCCGCCATTCTTCATCCGGGTTATACACATTTAATATACGCAATCGATCGATTATTACATATTCGGTAAATCGATCAATCGTATGATGCTAAGCGGACAACTTATGAGCTTTTTTGCAATACAATAGAACAATTATTCGATTTTAAGATAAGCATAGAACGATTTAGATATCATTTCAATAAGCCTAAATATATTTGTTGTTTACATTTCTTTATATAAATCAATCATAATCTAATTTTCAGGAAATTTGAAACATTTTTTTGGCTGAACTGAGTTGCTACTCAAGAAAACACTCGCTCTATATCTGTTGAATCCAGTTTATCTTTAATACATGATAATAATATTTATTAAATGGTATTATAATATAAGATTGCACATGAATTAATCTCTCTTTGATATGATTATGATTCAAAATTTCTTTATTTAAAATATTAATATATGGATAATTACAATATAGTTGCATTTGTTAAAAAATATATAATATATAAATATAAAAAAAATATATACGATCCGGATTAATACTATATGTAATGCCAATCACGCTATTTTATGATTAATAAATAAATATACGAAATTTAACTATAGATTTGGAGGGGGCATGAAATAAAAATGTTGAAAACCCTAAATACATAATAGAAATTATTAGTATTAAAAACTAAATGGCATTTTTATATGGGTGGTTGAAACATTGGCAATAACTGTAATGCCATCTATCAATCGTCAAACAAATTAGAGACAAATATATAAGAGACATAATAATTAAATTAGTGAAAAAAAACTGTTTTCTTTTTATTTATCTATATATATATAAATATCTATGCAAATGTTTTAATGTTTTTTTTATGAAATAAATCATTTGTTTTATTTTTTTAATCAATTTTACTAATTAAATTTGTATTAAAGAAACTTTTTACCCTATTTATTGAATCATTATTTTACCATTTATTTTTTTGCAGGAATTTTGCCAACCAACTTTGAGTCTGTCAAAATTTTTCTAACGTACGCAATTCGTGCATGTTTTTGGTTTAGATAATCTCACTTAAAAAGAAATCCTTTTTGCTAGAATCATGAAAAAACATTAGGATCTTACAATATTTTACATATGTTTAATGCAAGACATTTTTTAATTTTGTGTGATCTTTCATTTTTCGTATCTTTGAAATTTTAACCTACAACGAAAATAAATATGAATTTATTGATTTATAGAAGGCTTTTCGATTGGTGCTATGAATCAAAACATATTTTAACCAGGTATATCAAATATCTTAACAAAAGATTCAGCAGCCTATAACGTACTAACTAAAATTTATTATTTCATAACATTATATTTATTAATTAAAAACGATCTAAATCCCTTTTCATATATTGTATTAAAATGTGGAAAAAACTCTAATGGGTATTTCAGTTGTGTATTTTGGCGCTTCTTATGCTCTAGCAAAGGAATGAGGATTCGAAGATTTTTGAGTTTCGTACAAACTAACATAATGCTGGTTCTGCTTTGGCGATGTCTGTAATTTAGTTGCTTTTATCGTATCTATTTGCTTACAATCGTATCTATAGATCAAAAATCACTAGAGAAGTGCAAGTCGTGCAAAATGTTTGAATGAAAATAAAACGATATCGCCGATTTATCATTAAAAGAATTTATTTCCATTTTTCATACTAAACTAAAACTAAAACTAAACAGTGGCCTTATAACCCTGGGGCGGGTCTTTGCCACCTAGAGTGCTATTATATTTATTTATTAGTTAAGTGTTGTAGTAATAACGAAGCATGTATAATAAAAGAAAAAAAAAATAATCAACAATTTTTGTCTAAATATGCAACTTTCAGACTGTTAATGGATTTCTGCCTTAAATTATGCAATGTCAAAAATCAATAGGGTATTGTTTCCTTGGGGTAAATTATTTATGTATTTAGAATTCATGCCGTAACACAAACGAGTTATTCACTAAACATGATTGATTGTCTCTAATGTGCTATGCGACGTGTTTGTATAATTTAGTTGTCATCGATTTATAGTAAAAAAGTGTATCAATTATTTAAAAAGATATTGTATTAAGGCCCTAAATTTATTTTGAGAATCAGCAACATTGTATTTTTCTATTTATCCACCTGAATATTTTTTGTCCACGTCTGAAAGGATATGTGTAAACACATTTTTTTAATTTAAAAAAATGGTAAAATTATTTCCGCACAAATTCTTAACCCCTCTCCATTGTTTGTTTTCATTTTATTTCAGCCTCTTCAGCACAAATCGACAATACTCGTTTCTTGATTCATCACGTTTTACATGTAATCAGCTTATTGGCTCCGAGGTTTTTTTTTTATTTTGGCCGATACACAAAGAACGGCGTTTTATGCCGAGGGGGTTGGAGGGTAGGTGAGTTTTGCGAATGCAGAAAAGGGGGTGGAGTTAAAAAGTGTATCGTTTCCCCCATCAACCTAATTACTTGCCGGAGCTCCCGGCGGACTCCTTGGTTATCTCCAGTTTATCCACAAACATATATTTATCCCCAGTACACCAGTATTTGCTTGATAATCTCTGAAAAGCTGAAAAACGCCCTGGATTAATTCGGTTCGGCAACGGCAAACGGCCGGCGATTATGCGAAAATGTGTTTTATACTGCGGACGATTATATACTTGAGTTACTTGCAGGATTTTGAAGTACAAGCCATTGAATCCGATATTATCCCGGAGCGCAGGATTCCCGAATTTTAAAGGCGCCGGGAACGCTAATAGGGAATGCCAGCACTAAAAAATGCTTATTTCGTTGCCTGGTAGCGGCGAAGGGGGAGGGGGAGGGAAACGGCACAGCGAGGGAATGGGTTTAGGTTAGCGTTGGCCGGAATGCCGGTCAAATTTACTGAAAAAATCCAAAACAGTCGTATATTAGAGCAATGCTGGATTGTTCTTTGCATATATTCTGAAAATATTTTTATGCAGACCGGGTAAAATTCTGGTACATGTTTTAGTATTAATTATTTTTTGAATTCTCACCCTCATGTGTTGATAGTGGATGTCTTTGAGTCTTTGAGCTTTCAGCGCCTAATGCACACTAAGCACATAAGGAATATTTTATTCTACATAATTTAATTAAGTCAATACTTAATTTTAGAATACACCGAACTCTATTTTTGAGACATTTTTAAAATAGCACGGTCCACTGGAATTATACGATATTTTTATTTGAGTGATTTGTTCTAACACGATTCCGAGAAACAAAATATTTACTCCTATATTTCCTATTTGGCGCGTTTTAAGCCAAGAACTACGTAGAATATTTCGCCAAGAAGTGAAAATTTATTAACTTACAGCTGCTTTAATTAACGAGGCTAACAATTTGCTAAGAGTATGAATCAGCATTTTCTTACTTATGATCCCAACAAAGAGCCTTAAAATTCCAACGGGATCAACAGATTTTTTTTTAATGGATTTCAAAAACACTACAAACAACATGGTAAACAATTACATGTATGTTCTTAGCGCATTAGAATTTTTTTACTAAATAAAATACACATTATATTATACATAAATGTTACTTGTATTTTAAATATTTGGTGGCTCGAAAACAACCGCGTCGTCCGAAAGGGGTATCTCATAAAACACTAGCATTTTTAGTTTTAATTGATTTTTTGTTCAAACTCTTGACGTTTTTTTTAATTGATTATTCTATAAATAATTATACTAATTATTTATGATATGGTTCATAATTTGGTCGATTTTTTTAATTTTTTTTAACTAATTAATATGAAGCATAAATGACAACGCTCTCGGTGATGTCTCATCGCAGACTGAGTTGTCCTACATTTAAAATAATATATATTGCTTATATAATACATATATATGTTACATAAATAATATTTCATTTTGACAATTCAGTAATAAAAAATGATAAATCCTACACAATAAACACAAACAGGATCATTTTATTGTAGATGTAAGACTGTTATACAAATAGAATTGTAATTTCACAAAAAGAATCTATATTTTTTTAAAAACTATTATATTTTATATAAAATGTATTTACTGCTCAGTTGAGTTGAATACCAAAGGAATGTTTCGCGAGCTTAATCGCTGAAAAGTTGCACGAAGGTGTCAGTTGCCGCAGCGTCTTTATTGCTTCGATTAAGTTATCCCCGATACTCGCGCAAGTTTCAGGATAAAGCTTCAGTATCAGCGTCTCAGTCGATTTAGCATCGAGACGGACGCAGATTAAGAAGGTTTGTATTTGATAGTCAGTTGCACCGCGGTGTTTACCCGACCATTAAAATAAACGAAGTCTGAACTCGCTGCAAGAAAGTCCAACTCGCTCGTTTGTTTAACAACACTTGGAGCGTCGGCTGCTGGCTGTGCTCACTTTGCTGAAATTTTAATAGTCGCGGTGCCCGCTCTCTTCTTCAGCCGTCGACTCCACCTCCGAAAGCACCGGCTGCAAAAGCGGTGCGTGAAATAAAAGTGCAGTCGTTGTTCCGGCGACTGGAGCAATAATCCAACGGCGACTTGCGATAAATATGGCGCCACTAGCAATTACTGATCCTGGACTGAAGTCAGACTGCTCAGAAACTTTCGAAAAGTTTTGCACATTATTTTTATTTAATGCATTTTGATAAGTATTTTAAGATTTACATATACTTTTAAATTCTGATAAGATTCTAAATTTATTTTGACAATGATGATGATTTCGTATGGCTATTACTTTGCCATTCTTCGCGTGCTCGTCGTTGTTGGAGTTTCCTCCGAAATTTCAGAGCACATCAAGAACAACATTAGTTGGTTACGTAATCCAGGTGCAGGTTGACCCACTAGCCTTCCGGAAAGGCAGGCCCCTCTTTGGGTCGGCAGGCCAACATTGCACGCCTTAGCGATAGTCTGAAACAGCCACCTGGTGCGGCATTGCTTCCATCCAAAAGAGTTTCCTCATTGCCGCTACGGCCAGGGAACTTAGGACGAAGCAAGTTTGTAGGAAGCGGAAATGTGATAAAAACAGCTCAAGGAACTATCCCGGCATTTGCCTATGAATTGCTAGAGAGCCGGGTCAACCCAGCCCTGGATAGTCGTATCTCTGCACCAATTACTGGTGACAGAGATACAAAGAATTGTTTCAAGGAACCACTACGTGGTTACTCTAAAGCAAACGTTTTTACTGACCTTGACGAGAATAATTCTGAGCAATTATTAGTTAGTCAACAGGTTAAGGTCTTCCTTCCCGGAGCACACCGGCCCTGCAGTGAGGAACCCGCCAGGGACCATACAATGATATTTATGCTTTGTTCGGTCGAAAATCTGGAAAGGTAGTCTGATTTTGCAGTAATTAGCCCATCTACGTTGACCTGGCAAATTCTCATTAAGGGGCTTAAAGGTAGGGTCATGGTCAAGCAGGTCGGAGGGTAGAAATAAGTAAGATAAAATTGCGCAGCGGGGTGAAACAAAATGAAAATTCTGTAAGAAACACTTAAATCTATTTTCGATTATTGTGGGTGGTAGGTCAGTCGCGTGCGATGGTCGTGGTTACTATTTGATCGTAGCTTGCACCCCCCCCCCGTAATCACTCAGTTGGGAAATTCCGAGTTTTCGTCATTTGTTTGGTTAACTCCTTCAAAGTTTAATTATTTTAATTCAATCTCTAAGATTATCAGTTTAGATAAATATTATCTTATTAAGAAAATTCAGATTGCTACGAAAATTTTTAAAATATTTCACAAACTGTTGAAAACGCTATAAGAACTTTTGCGTCAAACTGCTTTCAAACATTTTCAAAATTGGACTGGTGGAATTCCGGAATTGGCACTGTGGGCTGAGCTAGGACGCGCCGGGTGAAATTTTGAGATTGTCGTGCCATATTTTCGACATCGTCGTAGTTTGTTCAGCGTATTTTCGATTTCTGAAAATTCTTTCATATTTTTAAACTAATTTATAACTTTTGCGTCGAACTGCATTCATACATTTTCAAAATTGCAACAATTTCAAAAAATTATTGTCGCATGTCATATCAACGAAATCGAGATGGAGATGATACCTCGATGGGCGGGTAGATCTCGAATTTACATTGAAAGTTGGACTGGTGGAATTCCGGAAATGGCACTGTGGCCTGTGGTATGACTCGCGGAGATGAAATTTTGAGATTTTCGTTCCCTTTTTTTGACCTTCTTTCATTATTTAAAAATGACCCTCTAAATTTCTTATCTTTTACCATCACGCTTGCAACTATGTTCAAAAATATCATAATCTTAACTTCTTAAAATCTGTTCTTAGTAATTTATATATACATATATATAATGTTGTGTAAAAAAAGGATGATCAAATTTAAATCATACTCCCATTCTCTTATAATTCTTTGTCACATTATATTACATTGCTATATTATTTGATACAAATAATAATATAACATACATAAACCCCACGAATAGCAAAACCGCGAAAAATCACTTATTTTACTTAAAATATGCGACCTTATGATCATACCAATATTTTATTTTAAAGCGTTAGATATTTTATGTACATTTTCATTAATTCAAGAAATACATCCATCCATTTTCTTGTAATGTCTGTACATACGTGATCGGAATACCAATAATTGCAACCTAACAGACAATTTTATTTTAAATTTTATTACTGTTATTCAGTTCTGTCAGTTCCTTGTCCTGGATCACGGTGACATGCATTGTTCCCTTGGGATGCCTAATCCAAACATTTAACTACGTGCATTGCTGTTTAACTTTACTAATCACATGAGTGCTCACACTATTAACACATGATGTCGACAGTTGAAAAAACAATGATATTCTGCACGTTCGTCTCAATTCTAAATGAATTTTGTTAGAAAAGCTTGGCAGATTAGTTTTTTATATTCAAAATATGCAACATCGATTTAACAAGCGTAAAATTCCATTGTTCGAATTCGACTGATCTGGCGGAGTTCGAAGTCGACAGCGCCAGCACTACAAAACACTGAGCGACGTTCCTAATGACCACTTCAAATACCCCAAGTTTGCAGCAGGTTTACTTTTACCCCTTCTCCCCGAACCCCCTCGTCGTCCCTCGCCCCTCGTGTTTGCTCTCTTGTACTCTGCAATCGCATTTTCTGCCAACCACTTGCAAATACTCGATGCAATTGCGAACTGCATACTGTGATTCTCCTTAAATTCCTCACAGCGAGCAAACACTCGGCCAGCGTTACATTCGTTTCTCCCCCCCGAACCTCTCGGTGCATTCTCCCCAGGATGCTACGCCCCCATGAACATGCACATATTAAAAAAAATGGAATTCATTTTTTGTAAGGAATACAGCAAGAAGTTCATAATCCCTTCATGAAACTTAAACAACGGCAAAGCTAAATCCCTTCAGCTTTAGAGCGCGGCTGGTAGTTTCAATTCAGCTCTGTACAAGCTGTTAACCTAATTAAGATAAATAATTTTTAAAATCCCTTCCAATTTAAATGATTATTAAAAAAAATAACCTGCCTTAGCCATATATACCATATATTTATTATTATTTTTTAATTATTATGATTTTCAAGTTAAACGCTTTTGAGCGCAGATAGACTCGGATAGGTGAATTGACAACTTTCATTTAATAAAAAATAATTGTCAAAAATATAAACCGAAAAAAAGGCAGCAGCGCTCTTCAGTATAAAAAAATTAATGCGTCGCAGAAAACAGAGGAAAACTACTGCACTATATATTCCCAATAAACCAAATTTATGATCCTTCATAATGGAAGTCATGCACAAAGACACATTCCTCAGAAATGAAGGAAAGTGAATTAATAGTTTATATTATATAAGAATAATAATATTTAATCGGCTTATATAAAAGTAGGAATGTTTATAGAATCTTTATCAAAAAATAAACTTTATAAAGCTGAATTTTAAGCTGAGGCAAAATGGCTGGTCAAAATAAATAAATAAAAACTAAGCTTTTGTCATTTTATCTTTAAAAAAAATTAGAGCTTACATTTTTAAAGTCATCGTTTAGAAGTAAAATATACAAGTCGGTTGAAAAATGAAGATTAAATTAAATTATAAATCCAAGTAAATACTATATTTAAAACTAAACCCTAGTTTAAAGGGACCTCAAGACAACTCTTCAGCAACATATAAATAGTTATATTTAATAAATATATAATTTAAGCACAACAGTCTAGGATATATACGAATATTCAATTTTGTATAGTATATATCTTAATCTATAGTAAAACGATTATGTATAATAAATAGTATAATAAATCCATACAGGAAACATTAGTAATAGTTGAATCAAGACTAGCATATTCGAAAGAATCAATATTTAATACAGAAGATATTAATTAATAAAAAAATAAAAATAATTAGTTTTTTTAAACTTTTCATTTTCTAGCGCTTAGTCAGTGTAATTTTGCGCCATGATAAATATATTAAATACAAAACACATGAGTTATAATATATTTTTTTATGCAATCTATATTACACGTAGATTTTAATACGATACATAGAATGTATTTTTAAAACAAAAATTCATCACACTCAGCTCATGTAAAAGGATGAAAACAATCAATATATTAAGAAAATATTACTTGTATGTATGCCATTTTATATTTTTTACACAGAAATTTGGCAAATATACTAAAATCATTTTTTAAATGAATATATGTTTTATTAGAATTGCAATATTTTTTCCGAGTAGAAAATAATAATAATATTAATATTCTAGAAGACCTAGATGGGAATCTTTCACTTCATCATATATGTAGAGATCGTATGAGCTAAATGCAACTTAGAGTGACTTTATTGTTTATCGGAAAATGAAACCATATGAGTGCAGACTTTTATTATAGTCTTTTTAATACAAGTGTGAGATCGTATAAGAGTTACTCAGATGACTAATTATCATGTATACGTACTTATGATGCAGATTATCGGTATTAATATTATTATTATATGTATAATTAACAATAGTTTTGCAAACAAACTAACATTTTATAAACGTATTTTGGTTGATTAGAAAACAGTTATTTATAAATGTTAAATTTGTATTGTGATAAGATATAATATCGATATTTTCTATAAGAGTTTATTATAAAATTCTCGATTTTCCTTTGCTATAAAAGGTTTATCATGTGATAAAAATATAAACTAGTCGTATAGAAAATTACGTGTATTACGTGGAAATTATTTCACGTGGAAATTTCCTAAAAAATCTTGCTTCAACACCTAAATAATATATGATGGAAAAAATAACGAAACTAGAGTTGCGTGCCGTCGAAAGTAATAGTAATTAATATCTTCATTAATCAAATAAATAAAGTTTATGAAATATTATGAGGGGGAGTGGCAACTACCGCTCCGGGTTATATATTACAATGGGACATGGCCGGGGAAAAAAACGGAAAAATGTGTGTTTAGCGGCCGGAGCAGTTGTTCCCCGGATGTGGGAATACATCAGCGCTTTCAGAAAAACTGTTCAAAATTGATTCATGTTGGTTGTATGAAGGCTTCACAGGAAAAATTACCCTCCATCAGGGTGATTTATCATTGGTGCTTTCCCACGACCTTTCACTTCTGACCCTTCTCCTGCTAGACCTCAGCGTTATAACACAATTTACCTCCTTCACGCATCGTGAATTTTTTCTCTCTCGCGAAAAGTTTGAGCGATAGTGTTGCCATTACATTTTGCGTATTTGAACTTTTTATGATATAATTTTTCATTCCGGAAAAAAATATTGATCCTCGTGAACAAATATCAAAATGAAATTGTTTAATGTAATTGGATATTTCTATGGTATACCATTGCATAATTTTTCTATTGATTTATAGGATATGTATTGACCAGCGGTATAACCCAATTCGTCTATCATATATTATTCCACGTACACAAGGACTTCCATATTAACACTATTATCAAGCCCCTCTATATTAAGTGACTTCTGCGGTGGTTCCTAAACCAAGGCATTAAGGAAAACCTTAATGCCTTCGTGGTGTTATAAGCTAAATTACCACTTAATACTATTCGCTATATACGAAGTTTGCTTTGGCCTCAGCAAACGTTTTCAAACAAGTGTTTATTTACTAAGTAAGCGGTTGAGAATAGCAAAGTAAAACTTGTATAGATAGCGAACCGCACAGCGCTTTTTTTTTATCTGCTGGATAATTTCTGAAACTAGTCTTCTATAAGCTGAAAATCTGTATAAATATATTTTTTCTGATAACAATAATCATATAGTTTTTATTTAAATGATTCGTAAAATATATTTTTTCTAATAAATATTATCATATTACAGTCTATTCAAAATTTATGTATATTTATAAATTATACCTCAATTATATCAGTTATACATATTTCAGCCTTCCTATCGCGCAGAGATCATAAACATGCTGTAGAAACCCGCTCTATAAAATTTTGAGATAAGGATTTTTAATTTCATTCAATAAATTGAAAGAAATCAATAAATTAATATTTTTTAGAAGGAAGCACTATAGGATAAAATAAGGATTTGTTGTCATAAGGGCGCTGAGAGATATTTAAGTAAACAATTCGCCAAATTTGATGTTTGGCAACTTTTGCGCTCGCTTTTCTCAAGGTCAATAATTTTGAAAAAAATCTGATGTTTTAAGGGAGCCGTAAACCGAAAAAGATTGGGAACCTCTAGGATAAACTATAGCACATGTTTGAAACACCGCGTTTTAGCGGGGAGCAGTATAAAAAGATTCGCTGTTTTTTTCCTGCATATTAAAATTAAAAAAAATGATAACAATCATAATGCCACATATTAAATACAGCATAAATACCCGACCTCGACAACCGAAATTATAATAATACTCATAAATAACAGCAGCAATTTATTATAATATTTTATCAGGGGTGGCTCGTCACTTTAAAAACACTAAAAAAAATTAAAACAATTGTAATTTTTTTTTGCACTTGTATTTTTTACTAAATCTAACGAATATAATTTTTATTGACATATTAAAATTAAATAAACAAAACTCTTATTATAAGAATATGTCGTTTATTTTTCGAATCGGAATATAAGACTAGCGGGGCAGATATATGATTGCCCCAAACAGGCCTTTATGCAGAAAACGAATAGCGACCTTCTGTATACTTCTGACCATACAAAACTTTTCTTTTAATGACTGACCAAACAACACAACTCGTTTGTATTATAGCAACAACTAAGCTGAAGCTAGCGAACACGTGACTATGGCAGATACAAGACTGCCCTTATCACATACGAATCGGTTCTGTTCGTATATTCCATCCGTTTAGGTCACAAATCGTTAGGTTATCAATAATAAAAAAAACCTTTAGCTATTTTTTTTGTGTGAACTACTCTTGTGATTTATAACCAGTCAGCATTCTTTTAAATTGAGAATTGAGATATGATACTTCTATGAATAAAGTCAAGAAATTCATTCATTTTATTTTGCTACGTAATATAAAAAATAGATATTCAATTTTGTTGAATAACACTTATTAGTAAACGTTATTAATTTATGTTTTTATCTAGTTGATTTTAAAAAAACCTTAAGGATTCAGGGTATTTTACATTTCCATGTTTTAAATTTATTCACAAGAAAATGGTGAACGCATCTTAACACAAAAAACTCTTTTAAAAGCCAAAATGCATTCAAGGTGGCTCATAGAATATTTATGGTCAAGATAAACTATAGATCTAACAAAAATCAAACAAAGAAAAATAAATTATGACTATTAAAGTTGTGCAAAATTGTAGCAACTTTAAATTATAAATTAAGCGTATTTATTTAATTTTAATTTAAATGAAATGTATGTGCGCCATATAACTAGGGCAAACAATATCGCATTAACGAGCGCGGGATAAGCAAAGACGTTAGTGTGTCCATTAACCGTAGGCCCAATCTTTTCATTTCTGGCCGAATCGCTTTCCTATCAAATTACGGAGAAAATAGCCAAAGATTGAAAGGGAAACGGTTAGACTTAAATAAATGCTCTGCATTTATTTTTATCGAGGGTCCAGCGTTAATAATGGACCTCGCGCAAAGTTAACGACAGGGGTCCGCTACCATTGGGCGCCGGGTGATTGAGGCAATTTGTAATTGACGCCCGTCGGCGGCGTGGGGATCCGATGTTGCCGACCACTAGTCACAGATATCCGCCGCTTGGCCCGTAGGCGTAAGCCCTATTTTAGTGCAAGGGTTAGAGTATCGCCTGATTGCGGCGATAAATTAAATATTTAAATTAAACTCCGGCTGCAATCGTCCTTTATTGAATGCCGTATTTTTATGTTTAATCATAATAAACGTTTTAGGCGAAAATGGCGTACGGCGGAGGGCCAATAACGCCGGACCTTAATAATAATTTGCTATGGAAAAAATTGGCCGGGGGCTCGAAATAATAATTTTCCTTTTCTTATGGCGTCCGTTGTTTTTGTTTTCATTACGTAAGTCGGGTCCAGAGCCAGGGGCCGCAGTCAGTTAAAAAGCTCGGTCGAGATAATTGCGGCACGAACGGTTATTAGGTGCAGCACGTGAGACACATACGAAAGGTCTTCCCGACGCCATTTTAGGGACAAACAGTACCATTCCCGTGTCCGTGGGGCGGCCGTCTAAATTATGACTGAGTGCTAGTTGCATTATGGTATCAGAGCCTCGGACTGGGGATGCTGATGATGGCCCAGGTGGAGTGGTGCGTGCGCAATTTTAATTAAGTAATGCCGACCCAGCTATGTGCCATTTATAGTAATAGTGCTGGTATAATTGTTTTTTTGTCTAGAGTTTTAATTAAATTAAAATGCTATGATAAATACTAGATGTTTTGTATGATTCTTCTGCT
Organism: Philopotamus ludificatus; assembly: GCA_022495035.1. NCBI lineage: Eukaryota > Metazoa > Arthropoda > Insecta > Trichoptera > Philopotamidae > Philopotamus > Philopotamus ludificatus. The sequence goes on from JAGXCT010036230.1 coordinate 15,538, forward strand.
GTGACGCTTACGTTCAATATTGTGAAAAGTTTTTGACCACTTATGCAAAATGCTATAAAAGGAAAACACAGTGTTCGTTAAAAAGTTAAAGCAATTCAAAGTTGACTACTGCTACATGGAACGTAAATTTGGAAACTTTGCCACAAAATCTGCATAGAATAGGTAAACTATAAATGGCGAAGACGCAATTATCCATGAGGGTATAAAGATAAACGCTGATTTGTGACAAACAAGGAAGAATATTTGGTCGTTTTATTAGAAATTATACCTTAACGTATAGTACATCCAATCTCGATTAGGAGGTACAATAAAACTATTTTAAAACCGTGTAAAAAACAAGGAGCAATGCAGTTTATACCAAAATTTAATTTTAATATACTAAATTTGAATCTCGTCGATACCGGATTATACTAGAAGAAAATGAAGAAGATAAAGAAGGTTATTTACGCGGTTTAATCGCGTCATCCTTATATTTTGTATGAGCTCCAAGTATTTTTTACACGTTTTTTTTACAGTTAACCCATCCAATCGCGTCGTCTAAATGAATTCTTCAATTCGTCAATAACTTGACATTTAAAAAAAAGGATTATTCTTAGGACAATGATTCTTTATAATATTTATTCTTTAGATTTTTTTTAGACAAATACAAAAAAAATGTTGACATGTCTCTTAGCGTCCCTAATAGACTCCATCAGTTGGGTTAAGTTAAGGATACACGATTTTGTATCGGCTCCATGGCTTTTTTGCGTGGTTTTTATCTACGTGGCCTTTTCATGGAACGTATCTACCGCGCAAATCGAGGGATTGCCGAATAACGTACGCAAAAGTGCGAAATTTGCTAATTTTTTTTTTTATACTAGGCTTATATTTTTAAAAACTATTTAAGTTAGCAAACGAATATTTAAAATAACTGCAAATTAAAAAAAGTATATATATATTGAAAAAATCAGGCACTGGTACTTTTATCGGTTGTTTAATTTTAGTTTTTACTATAGTGATTTAGATAAAGCACAAACATTACTGTTTTTATTTATTTTAAACATAACATAATCTTCATAATTTTAATTTTTGGTCCTTTATGAAGCTTTAATAATGTTTCTTTGGTGAGTTTCATTTCACACTCTTCCATTAACTCTTTTACATCCGCTCTATAGAAATTTAAACGCAAGAACCTCACCAGAATCTTTAATATTGCTTTTTGGCAAACATTCTGGTCAGAGTTTCTTTCAAGCTATTCTGAAAATAATTTTGTCTTAATATCTGAAAATCTCTTCCTTTCAAATTTCACTTCAATAACCTTTCAACCAACCAACTTTATATTTTTTATACAAAATAGACCCTTTGATCCATGAACTGTGTAAGATTGTTTTATAATTTTTGATTTTTTGCACTGTTTTTTCAAATATTTTTTTGCAATTTTGTTTTTTTTTTCAATATGCGAATATAATTAACAGTGCTTTTTTTCAAAATAGTTTTTACGTGCACTTAAAGTAAAGCATGCGTTTATTAAATCGATACTGCAGTCGACTTTTTTTTTATACATAATTTAAATTGCTGTACATTAAAATGTGATTTTATTGCATTTAAAAAAAATCCACTTTATAAGATAATAATCAGTTACAATCAACCCTCCTATAGCGCCAACATAGGGACTGCGCTATGGAATCTCGCCTTATCGAGGACCAGGCACACATACAAAATTTAGAGATAGGTTTTTTTAATTTTGTTTTGGAATTTAAACGAAATCAATACATCAAACATTTTTCGGGAGGGACAGGAGCCCTATAAGTTCAACTGTCACACACGCTATAGAAACCGTGCTAAAGGAGGGTCTAATATATCGGTATACAACCATAGTATAAATAATATTAATATTTTTTTATAATTTATACCTAAAAATAATCTCAATAATCTAATCTCACAAATATAAAAATGTTCTTTGTTGTGTAATATATTTTATTTTCAATTTAATTTAAAAATATGCATTTCTATTATATAAGATTATTTTTATTTGTAAAGTAATAATTATAGTTTTGATTATTTTATATGAATAAATATATTAATGTTTAATATCTTTAAAAAATAACAATTATTATGATAATTTAGAAATTTATCAAGCGAAGGAATTTGTTTTATGTCCAATTATTTATAATAATAAATAGATGGTTGAAATAATTAGATTATTTTGAAATTTTCACGTGCACTAGATCCATGCCTATCCGAGGTACGAATTTGTCATTTGGCCTCAAGCCATTGTTATTTTCGTCAAAATTCTGGGGTAATGTCGGGCCATTGTGCGAGTCTAATTTCCACTTTAATTCAATGAATACATTATGATTGATGTCGGAACGTGAAAAGTGTGGTTTTAGTGCCTTAAAAATATTGTTATCGCGACACGTATTAATTGCCTGACACAACAGTGGCCCTTAAGATAGAGTGCCCACATATTTCACTGTCTTAATTTTTGTAACCAGATTTGCGTTCATCCGTTTGTTAAATTTGCCTTTTTCGCGTCGTGAAAATGGACTGCTCGAAACAAGCAAAATATGAATACATAACCGAATGTAATAATTTATACGCCGTTTTGCACGTGTACGGATCAAAAAAGGGTTTCGGCGCCTGCCCATCGACAGGGCCATGACGTCACGGAGCTTTTGGCGAATTAATGAAAGTGCCGAATTAATCCAATTACACTTTAAACCGTTCCAGACACATCATTCAAAGTTATGTCAGGATATTAAACCGAACGGTGAAGGTCAATGTCAATAAGTCATGACTTTTATATTACCGTTCATTACATTCGTAATTACTTTTTTTTCGTTGCGGCAAACAATTAATCAGGGCATTTTTTTGCTGAAAAAAACGCGTTAATTGTTGCAGTGCAAAAAAACACAAAGGCGTCGGTCGGCGTCGATTCGGCAACATTTCTAATTATGATCGTATATCGGCATCGCCGATCCCAGTGATGTATATCGTCGATTACAATACGGACGTCTGTAATATATCGAGGGTGGTGGCGCCAGAAAAAAAGTCGTTCAACTTTCTCTTGCTTTCTCCGGCCTGTTTATCATTGCACCAGCTGGCCGGATCAAAGTCGATGAGCCAAATAATTGCTACGGGGACTCCCAGGACATGCATTACATTACGGACAGAAGTGTCCTTGGCGCTCAGGACACCGCTTTAATGGCGACTCATTTCACTAGGAAAAACTAAACAATGCCGATTTTATTACATTCAAATTGGATAACTTTAATGACCCTTTCAGAAAGATATTTTTGGCTTTTAGATGTTTTACATAAAAATCGCTTTTTATAATTATTTCGCCTTGTAGAAATTTTTAAATCATTCTCATTTTTAGTTTGGGTATCGAGCTATTTTTTATTGAATAAAATATATTTTTTTTGCTTTTATATTTTTTATGAAAGGTATATAAAGAATAATTATTTATTTTAAATCTAAAACGTTATTAATAATCATAAACAGAAATATACTAACAGTTTGAAACTTACTCAGTGATTGAAGCCAAACAGGCATTCTTAGAAATTCAAGAATTCAGTCACGTTTTCTGTTTTATAAATAAAAAAAACAAATTTTATATGTACATTCAATTAGCGCCGTTGAATTTTGCAAAATGATTTAATGAAGATATTTTTATTTGCTGACGTCTTATTATCACATTATATTTTATTTTTATTAAATGTAAAAAAGTATGGTTTATGTATAAGCTAAACATATATTTATATCTTTATAATAATAATTATTAAATTTGCGTCTGTTCAGATATTTATTAAATTAACAATAAGAAGGAAGACACGTAGATCGCAAAATTTTACTTAACAAAATAGAAAGTCAAAGAAAACCTATAAAAAAATATAAAAGACATATTTAAATAGAATACGTTTTAAGGAACACTTTTAATGTTGATTTTTAGGAAATATCACACTGGTTTAATTCAATATTAAAAAATCGTCGAGTTTTACAAGTAATCGGTGCCTCTTATAGGCAAAAACAGTGTCCTTTCGTTAAAATAAAAAAACTCATTTATACTGCTATCATCCGTCCCCAAATTTTATACGTTTCTCAGATCTGGAGCACGACGCATCCTACACATATAAACAGAATTCAAAGAAAAATAAATATCACACCATGCTAAATTACGAACGCACCTTGGTTTATGTATTTGCAACACAGACATACACAAATACCTTAAAATCCTTTCCCTTAAAGATCTTATAAAAAAATACGACACTCCTTTTTACAATAACCTTCATAAGTTCATAAATATAAACCCATCCATTTCCTCCTACTCTAACTAACTATGGCCCTATATACTCCCAATCCTATCATAAAATTCCACTACCTAAAACTGTTATACTTCCTTCGAAAAAAAAGAAAAGATGATAACCCAAATAGTAATTCAGTTCTCTTCTGCCCAATTTAGTTAAAATTATTTTCAAACTCAAACTTAAACTTCTTAACAACCTTTAGCTTGGTTCTCTTCTTTTCTCTTTTTTTTCCTCTGCTTTAATATTAACATAATAGACCTAATAACGACTTCTTCGCTTCTGTGTCTGGTTGCACTTGATTCATTGATCTTCATTTATTTTTTTTATAATATTTTATGACTTTTATTTCATATTTTTTCCGTCTATGTTTTTCTTTTAAAAACTGTCAACCACTCGCGCGCCGGCAAAATCTCTAGTGAATTACAACAAAGAGAAAGATGGGCAATGCTCAATATTCTCACACACTTTTGGCTATGATGACTACGTACGATATATCTAAATTTTAATAAAAGCAACGATTAAAAATAGTGATATATGTATGCCGAATATTTTACAATACCGATCATTCGCTGAAAGCTCAGTATCGCATCTGCGGTATCTATTTTGGTGTCTATTCTCCAATTTAATTCCACCGCGCTCGCTCGTCCATCCGACATTTATTAATCGACCAGCTTTTATTGGCGCAACTTTCTGATCAATGTAATTTTGTTAAACCGTTTCGCTGATTCACTTTTCTCGTTACGAAAAAAAAACAGAAAAAGAAAAAAGTGGAGAGCTGCGAAGCCCCCGCGTTGCACGTGTACTACGGGAAACTTTCTCGGCGAGTCCCCGAAGTGATTCATTGCCCCAGCTGAAAAAAATGTTATTAGACGCGGTTGCTGGTCCCAGTTGCCGGCACGGTTGCTCTGGCTCCGGTTGCTCACGCACAGTCCCCGAAACATTGATTTAGCGGGTTGGCCGCCGAGCGTCTTCCGTGCTGATTTATGGGCCGGTTGAAACACTTACCGGCCAATGTTTGGCAGTGGGCCCGGATCGATGGTGTTGTGGTGGACAGGGTGGAACCGCTCCGGAGTCATACGTTTCGTGTTGTGCCATCCGGGTATTCATATTAATAGAAATTTCTATGAAAAAAATTGCGCACACAAGAAAATTTCATATAAAGCTCGTTTAATATATAATAAATAATAATTCGTAGCGAACAAAGGGCTTTAAGTATCACTTAATTATTCTGATTGAGTGCATTAAAGCTCATTGAAGAACTAAAATATATAGAGATTATAACAGACATAATTATAAAAAATAATTAAAAACCACATGTATGGTTTTCTTACAAACATGACTTTTAATAACTTCTATTCATATTCTAAACACGTTTATATAATAAAAGAATTTAAATAAATTTTGATATTTTTGAACTAGTGCTTATAGAAGAGTACAACATGCAATTATTTATATTCTTTAGAATTATAAAAAAGGCATCAGTGCAGCAGATGATCTAAAAAAATAAAAATAAAATATATGTTGAAGGTGTTGGAGACTCGAAAGATTGGACGATGGTTCTGTAAATATCATCAATGCGATATTAGCTAAAAATATGCTAGCATCTGTCTATATAGCGCCAGAATCATATGTAAGAAGATCGTGAAACTTGGCTAGCAAAGACTTCCGTATCCTGCGTATTCTCCCATCCTTCCTATCATCCTTCGTATCATTTATTTAAAAAGCTTTTATATTTTCATAGATTATTTTTAAAGTTATATTTATTTTGCATTGATTCAAAAATACAATTATTAAAATTACGATATATTCATAAGTATAGATAGTGCTAAAAACAATTAATGTTTATGCACCAATTTTAAAAAGTGTTAAAACACGTCGAATGAAGTTTGTATTATTTTTACCTTGAAATTTTTCATTGCTCGATGAACCAGATTGTAGCGGGTTTAAAATATTAAGTATGTACGACTTTCTATGCAATTTAGTGGGGGATCAATCGGTGTCTCTCCATTGATCCATTAGTAGAGACATTGATAATGACATTAAAATTATTAAAACATATTTATTTGTTTAACCAAATTTTTAAATGGTTAAATTTGATATGTAAAAGGTTTCATTTGGATTGAAAACTGGTAAGGTTATAAGTAAGGCAAAAAGGTAGCTGCTTTTTTTAAGAATAGCATAAAAAATCTAAGAAGACCTTGGAAAAATGTCATAGTCTCATTCATAGATATATAGTTATTATATTATTTTACTTGTTTTATTTTTTTATTTATTCAAAATCTATTTTAGAAAGCGAAATAACTTTTAGAGTGGCGTGATTACACAAATAATGTATTTTTTGTTTGTGGTGTTTGTAAATAATGGAAGTATTAGTTTTTTTATTCTAAAGAATATTTGATAATCAAATTCGATAATAAATATTCGATATAAAATTGATAAAGACAGTAACCTAGGTAATATTTAGTTTTGCTTAGTCAACATGGACATAATGTAACACAGTCTGTTCGAGCTATTTGTTTTACAATGTATTGGGATGCTGGTCTTAACACAGAGAAACAAAGTTTTACTAGTATGCTAATTTTACTGAATATATTATCTAAGGGCTATTTTCGAGGCAATTCTAATATTAGTGATCATAAAATAAGCAAAATAAACTTAAAATTGATTTTTCATTCCATGTCGAAGACATTTAATTATATTTTTTTAAACTTGATGATTAGACACCACATAAGCTTTCTATAAATAGTTTTTAACAGTTTATTCTAGTAATATTATTTGAAGTATTGCTGATTCAAGAAAAATAGAAATGCTTATTTAGTTTTTTTTTAAATTTTACCAAAATCGACTAATAAATTGATCACGAGGAAAATAAAAACTATAAAAATCAGAAAAACAAATAAAAAAAAGTATTTGCGGTATTTTGATCATTTATTTTAGATAAATATAATGAAAGTTACATCTGCAGATTTATATATAACAAATGTAGAAGCCGTAAAAAACAGTCGTGTTTAAACAGTTGGTGTATTATGAAAATTTCTTTTGATACTTTTTATATAAGTGATCAGACTATAGAAATCATGTAATATTAAAAATATACTCCAAAGCAATAAGTTTTTACTAACTAATAAATTAATTAAAATTAAACTTTATAGGGTTCTGGCGACTTGAAAGGTTTATGACACAAAGTTGATAAAATTTTCTTCGTGAACGACAACATTCGCAAAGTTTTTCTTTTCAATAAATGCAAATGGGGCGATTGAACTTTGCAAACAAATGCCATCATGTAAAGTGACATTGTATTGTGTTCTATAAATAAAATTTGCATTGTAAAACATATATTTTTTTTAATTCAAACCGGAGTGGTATAATTTAGGAAGAACTTGCAATAATTTTCTTTGCGATATCTTCAGCATTCGCGGCTGAATGCCTAAAGAATTCAGAAGTTACACCGTTCGTTTCATTACTTATCCACGGTGCTGGATACATTGGCCAGTATGTCGAACTCGGTTCCCACAATGGTCAGCATATTTTAGCGAACTGTGGCCAGAGAGCGAACCGGCCAACTTTGCAAAATGGCAAAGTGGCCGCCATTGTTACGCTGCAATATTCTTCATGTTGAGTTAATATTATATCAAAGCCGGCTTTGTATTATTCCTGATAATAATCCACTACAATTTAACGTCGGAGACTAGACGTCTGGATGGAAAATCTAGAGCTTTTTCCGTGCGCTGCGAACAATGTGCTCACAATTAATTTCCAAAAATTAATAATATTGTAATTACTTTTTATGTAGAGTAGCAATAGCAATTATATTCCGAAGAAAATTATTGCTGTAAAAGTTTGTCGATGAATTCATAGAAAATTGTTGGTTAAGATTCGAGTGGACTCGCTCGCTATATAAAATTATTCAAATCTGGAAAAATTCTAACGGAAGCAGAATGATGCAAAGTTAACTGAACGCTCTGGCAGTTTATTTTTTTTGCATACACACAAAAAAACCTAGGAAAAGTTTTGATTAGTCCCGGCTACCAGTTTCAATTTCAAACTGAAAGTTAACTATTCGGGCGGAAGGAAAAAAGCATTCGCCGGATTCTCAATTAAAATATCCATTAAAATGATTCACAGTGTGTGATTGGTGCATAACGACCACTGAGTCGATTTTTTTTCTTATTTTTCATAGCCAATTAGCAATGAAAATATTATTTTTGTATGTTTTTATTAATTTTTCACGTCGAAAAATACTGTAGATATTTTTTTAAAATAAAATATCTGTATTTTTAATGAAAATGTTATTTTTTGTGTAAAAAATATCTCTAAATTATGTAAAATAAAATTTTATTAGTGAAAAATGTTTAGGTCAACGTACATTTTGTACCTTTGCTAACCAAACTAATGATGAATTTTATGAGGTACAAAATCGTGTAGAAAACCTTTCGACCGATAGGAAACCAGTAAGAGCAAGGCATCCTCTGCAAAGGACATAATTCTTCCAGAGGTCCTGTATCGGATAAGAAAATGAGCCGCTGCGACGCCATAAAAAAGATGTTACCATAAAAACGGCTTGCCGAGATAAGTGAAGCTGGCAACATCTTTATCTTCGGCCGCGGAAAGGATAATAAAAACAAACGCGCGTCGTTCTCCGCGACTAAATTTCCAAAGTGAAACGTAAAAAAGAGCCGCAAACGAGAGCGATGTCGAATACCCTTGCAGGACATTAGGAGATCCTGTCGACAAGGAAAATCGCAGTTTGGTGCACGGAGCCGAACAACACGAATTGCCACCCCCATCCCTCGACGTTTGGATACCACGCGAAAACAGAGAGAATAGCACGCGTAAAAAAAATCATAAATTTAAATAAAAAAAAATATGTACGTTCTACATCATATCTGCGTTATTTTATTATTTGTTGAACGCATTCAACTGCAAATAAACGGATGCAGATTTTTCAATCAAATTGATATTGAATTTTATTTCATATATTTCATTCCAATATACAGAATAATTATTGAATAAATATACATAGATATTAGACAAAGCAGTAAAAAATCTAATTATTTTCATATATAGTATATATTATTTATCATGATTGATGATTCCTGGCCAACTACAAAATAAAAGTGGCCATCGTCGTCTTTCGAGGCGATAAAACGGTCTTTGCCCTACTCTGCGTATTACCACCAGTTGCTCTTTATTGTATCGACTCCAGTTTAACATCTGGTGAATAGTAGTAGAAACGATTTCATTTAAATACACTACACCTTATCCCTTTTCAGATGGTAGATTGGTTCCAGTAACAGACGCGTAAAATCGAATAGCTTAAAAATACATGTATCTTAAGTAAATTTTATTCAATGGTTTTATCAATTAAAAACCATTTTTTAAATACGCTTATGCATTTAAATATAAAACATAAATATTATTTTCACAATTTTAAATCTCAACTACGACTCAGCTGTACTTAATACTGCGTTTCCAAGATCCTTATTCTAACATAATTATAATTATAAACCTTCTTACGATTTATTAATTGGATAATATCTGAGTTTTATGTAAAAAAAAGGATTATATGATATTATATTTATTATATTAGGCAATCGGTTCCTCTCTGTTTTTATTATTTCAAAATAGGGTTCTGAGAAGTTTAATATCCAACGTCTACTTATTTTCAGAAATTTGTGCATAGACAAAAATATAATATATTGTAGTATTTACCTGATGTGACAAAATCATTGGAGTTTTTCGTTAGCAGTTTAACCTTAAAGTGCAATGAGTAAAGTTTTAAACTGTCATTATAAGTAAAAAATCATCGAAAACACCTAAACACCATAAACCTTTTGACAGTCAAAGTAAATATAAACAAATCTTAACACATTGAAAGATTACAAGTATGGCATTCCAATTTCCCAGTCTGGTATTATTGCATAAAAAACAATGAGGATCAGATATATTTAAAAAAGTAAAATCATGCCTAGAAAATTTAAACTTAGATTAAAGTAAACTCATCAGTGTGGGTACTGACGGAGTGCCATCAATGATAGGTAAAGCCAATTATACTATAACTTTGCTTATTTTTTTTAAATCGTCCTGTACCACAATAACTCAGCATTGAACATTAAAAGGCACTTTGTGAAAAACTTTAAATGATCAGTATATATTATTAGGATTAAACAGACGAGAATTCAGATATTATTAAGAGCTGTTAAATTTGGAAAATGGCGAACCTGTCCAACATTCTGAGATACGTTGGTTTTTTAGAGGATAGATTATGAGTAGATTTTTGTAATAAAAAAATACTGTTATAATTGTAAAAAAAAACTAACCACCATACGAGAGGCCTTAATTATTAGATAGGAACTGATCATTTGATTTGAATTTTTTAGTTGATGTTACTAGCCATCTCTATGACCTGACTTCGAAGCAAAGAAAACATCTATAAATGTACTATCAATTCATTTAAAATTAAGGTAAAATGGGTCATCTCTCAATTAGAAAATTAGGATTGAAGTCAATTTCTACACTTGAAAGTGTCATTCGAAAGAAAAATTCTTAAAATTAATATAAATATGAAATTATTGATTTGAAAACATATTAACTTTTTTTAGATCACAATACTTCTGATATGATTTGTTTCTGGAGTCAATTACTCTTGGAATATTTCCCAGAACTAAGAAAAGTTACAAAAAAATGTATATGTTGTTTCGGAAAGATATACAGATATGAACAAGCATATTCATTTATGAAATTTATTAAAAGAAAAACGAGATCACAAATGCCGAATTAACAAATGCCTAAGATCCAAATATTTAAAGAGTGGCCTATCCCTATTTTCTAGACCCAACCATGAACCTAATTAAGTTTACAATGTATCCAAACTAATATGTAAAAAAGCATATGTTTTAATGCGTGAATAACGATTACGTATTATTTTTCAGATAAATAAATTACTAAAACAAGAACAGCTTATTTTAAATAATGTATTATTACTACAATATTATAGCAGCTTTTAATTTTCTCGAATTTAATTAATTTAACAGTCATTTAAACAGATAAAGTTTTACTCGGAAATAAAGTTTCGATTTCAATTATTATTGTTTATTAATGTTGAAAAGTTATTAATGATATTTATATAAACAGTTGAATGCATCGTGCTGTTATTTTATTTGTTTTTATTTAAAGTACATTGAAAATGTATGCTTGTTGGCTTGTACAGTCGAAAACCGCGCTTAGTTTCAGCTGACCAAAGTAATCAGATGAAAACTGATTCTACACACGCGGTATGACGCTGACTACCCAGCAGTTCATTGCAGAGCTAGCGGCTTTGTACACCAAATTATATTATGACTACAGAGTTGAATACGGTAGTTATGATATAAATAAATTTAATTCAAAATTGTTATATAACTAATGCATTTTGTATGCAATTGAGAGTCTCTCGGTCTATGATTACGTGTAATAGTACATAGTCGCTGTGCAAACAGAAAATAATTTTGTTGCCACATCACGTGCAGCTTTTTTACACGACATGTTAACCCTATCGGTATAAATTTTATTTGCTGAATATTCGAGATTAAAATGTTTGGTTGTAGATTTTTTCGTTGCGTTAAATAATTAACTTGTTTCAGATTGGCCGACCGTTTGGTCTTATCGCATATTTTTATTTTATTTACGGGGTAAAATTAAATTTGATGGACGTTGCATGGTTTGGAATCATAAAGTAGCATACCGCTGAATCATTGTGTTTTTTGATGCTATCCTTTATGTAATTGTAATTAACTGTTTGTTCTGCGCCGTTTTTGAATGATACAGAATTTCCAAGAAAAACAAAGCCTTTACGTTTTTCATTTGCTGTGAAATTTTATACAATTTGTACTCTCTGATTTTCTGAGAATTCATGGTAATTATAATATTCTGTTAACCGTTCAATTTGACATTGTAATGAATAATTAATTGTTATTTTAAATTCAAAAATTATTCATCACACTTTATGAAAATATTTGTTCAATGGGAATAGCGTAATAAATTTAAAACAATTTTTATTTAATAATATATGTATCTAGCACATAAATATAGTATTATCTATAACTCATTCTACCAAAATCTAAGACGCTTGAGGGCGTTAAACACTTTGAATCATCTTTATTTGTGGTTACACTCTTTGCCTTCCGTTTCCTTTACGTTTATTTAAATATATTGCCCACATTACTAGTCGCAAATGTGGCCCACATCCAATGAGGACACCCTGTAGTCGGAAGTAACTAGCGACCGAACGCAAATATCGCTTTATGCGCGAACGATAGCGGCATATGGCGCGCGGCCGGAAAAGGTACCAATACACGTCCCGGTGATAAGCAATACTGGAAACGGCACTGGCCATGTAATACTGTTAAAACGCCATGGCGATAATGTGCTTTGTTATCAAATTTATATGAAAGCTCTGCGCCATAATGATGTTTCAATACGGGCCGACGCTCTATTAATCATCATCACAAGGCGCCGTGACGTCGATACGCGCCGGAAGCGACGCGATCGCCGTTAAAAAATATGATGAATTATTCGCACAGATAATCCGATATGTGCTGAAATATTTTTCATACACAACTATCACAGTACGAAACTGAGGTGCATTTTATTATTTTTTAAAATATTTTCTATGAAAGATAAAACCGATTTTTTTTATAAAAAAACAACGTGGCTTTAAAATTTATTATAATTTATTTGAGACTTTTCTAGAGCAAACATATTAAATAAATATATTTAAATTAAGTATAGTATTTATAAAACACAATTGTTACCTTTTCTGTGAAAAAAAATTCGCCGGCAGTCAACAGTTTTTATTTAAAGAAAACTAAAATTTTACAATTTGACCGAAACTGAGGAACGTTAAAATGTGAAATAATATTTTTTTCCAACGTGTTTTTTAGGCTTTTGTTTAACTGGCTATAAGCAAGAAAGTATACACATTATATTATTAATAAAAAAAACCCTACACACTTAAGCTAATATTTGTCAATAGCTGCAACATTTTTCAGGATGCTTATAAATTAAATGATATAAAATAATCAATAATTACGTATATCTATGATCGACCATCGATTTAAAGATCAAAAGATGCGAAGAAGGATACAGATATAATGAAAATAGATCCACATATCTTGTATCTCTGAAAATCTGGATGAATAAAAGAAACATGTCTACCACTAGGAGGCGCCTTGTTTAGCTAGGCTCGATTTTATGCCGTTAGAGGATATTTTTGGCCATACACATTCGGTATGTCTTATTTCGGTCACTGAGATTATGTGGTACCTACAATATATGCCTAACTTGCTGAATTTTCTCAAATTTTCCACGTCAGAAAATTGAAGTTTGAGTCTTTATGTCATGTTTCTCGTGGGTTGACTTGGATTTTGTTTCAATATTGCATTTAAAATGTCATCATCGAAGTCAGAGAGGCGAACTGCCCTTGGTTCGTTGCTTACATATTTGTGGTGGTTATTTCACATAATGGCAACATAATTCGGGCAATGCCAGAGGTCGCCAAGCAAGGAATACGAGGGGCTGCATGCGTTGTATTGCATTTAGATTATTATAACCATGTGTCGGAATGGTATTTCCATGTAACTTGTATATTATATTTTCCATGTAACAATAAAAGTGCCATGTGTCTATAAAACGTGTTCGCGCATTTCCATCACCGGCGAGAGTAAAGAATCGCCGTGGTCTGAGTAAGGCATCCTACGATTTACATTTGCCACGTTTTTTCATAACCTTTACAAACAATAAAGTTTTCTTGCCATGTTTTCTTGCTTGTTATGCCTAACTTGCTAACCTTACCCAAATTTTATAAAATAATAAACTGTATATTGTGACGTATCGAGTCTCTCTGCCAACTTCCTTGTGAGTTGAAGTGGATTTTTTCCAATACTGCATTGAAAATGTCGTCATCGAAGTCGGAAGTTTGATTTATCTTTTAAAGACTCTAGAAAATTTCACAAACCAACTTCTAACTACTCGTTATGCTCTAGCATTAGTGCCTTGTTTGAATTCCCAAAGCACCACATAACGAATATGCACTTTTTGATTCTCTATTATAAGGAATCGGAATAACAACACTGTAACGTCCACCACACGAAATAGTTGTCGAAAGACTGACAGGCCACTTATCTATTTAGTGAAAACAAAAATCCCCTTGTCGGGTGACTCACTGCGAGGAAATGGAAACAATGAAAACTGTCTATGAATTAGAATTTATATATGACTCTACCTAATAATATATTTAAACTAAAGCTAATTGCAACACTGATCAATGGGCTTTCGGAGGTTCAGAAAAATATTTTATATTAATATTCTTATAATAATTTATAAATACCATTTTCAGTATTATCATAGTCTATAAACAAGCACAAGATAATATAACAATTTTGGTCAATTAGAGGTGGCAGGTTGCAAGTGCGAGCCGGGTACGCCACCGCCGCAGCGACGCAGCCCATCTCGCTCCTCCCATCCCGGCTAATTCCGCACGTACCGAGCTCGGTTGGCTGCTTGCATTAATTTCTTTGTGAGTGAAACAATGAAGCGCTCAGCGGCTCTTTAAATATTCACGTCTGCATTTCGCAGTTGCCTGTCCCTATTTTTGAGCGCAGAGACTGTCAAAGGAGAGGAGCCTCGCCCACCGCGCGCGCACCAAAGCGCTCCCGGGGTGTGTGCAAGTATTTTGATAACACGGCCCATAAGCCTCGTGTTCAGAAGCACGTGCTGTGTGTGGAAGTTTGTTCTTATAGTTGACGCTCTGGTGCGTCTCGTTCGTTCGTGTAAGTTGTGAATTAAAGGAATTAAGACGTAAAAGAAATCACGTGGTTTTGGGTCTGCTGTAAAAATTCTCATTAGGAGAGTCTAGCCCAGCTTAACGAGGATTTCTATACAAATATTTTTTTGCATGGAACTGTCGTTTTATCCCCACTATTGTTAGTGGACCATGTATTTCACATATCTACATAGAAATAAAAAATAAGCTATAATATAATATAAAAAAAAACAAATTTTCTTTTTAAACGGATACGTTTTGAAAAATATAGCATAACATGAATTACAAATGATGTTTAGTATCAATACATATTTTTTGAATTTCTGGAACTATTCAAATTAAGGGTTCCCATCGAGGATCAAGTGAGCTTCTTGAGCGTCGATGGAAGTCTAAAAAATCTTAAAGTGTGCCCTTCTGTTTTAGTTTTATGAATATTTTTTTCTCCATTGATATTACTTGAAAAATTTATCTCGCAAAAACGAAGAACAGAATTATTGTATAAATAATAATAAAATTCATTAAAAAAAAACTGTATTGTTTTTCTACATTCAGCACACCCAAAATCAAGTCCACCGTACGCCACTGGTGTACAGTAAAATTAAAGTTACATTATTATGTCAAAAAAGCAAATGTCTTATTATGCGTACACATTTACTTAATTTAATAATATGAAAGTTGTTAAACGATTAAATAATAAAAAAACGCGGTGTTTTGCGGTTAATCAACCACAACCATTTCATTATTTTTTAAAAAATTACATTATAATTACACATATATAAATATAAGTAAAACTTAAAAGTTGTTTATTATTATATAAATATAGAAGATATTTTTTAGAGAAAATACTGAAATCTATTAATGATTGACTTTGTCAATTTATATTATAGTTTTTATACTATTTTTGAGATTTTTTTTTACCATTTATAGATCAACATATATACGTTTACGCTTTTTATTTCAAAATTATTATTAGAGCTTTAACACTGCACCCTTTTCATGATATAAAATTCACATTATTAATTGTAACATATTATAATATTCTTCTTCATAAATCAACATTTGTCCTTTATTGTCTGCAATTGCGAAAAAAAATTAAAACAATTTATTGGCACTCAGTACTTTGTACCGGATGCCAGCGAGAAAAAACACCGCTCATGTGCAAGTGCGAGTAAAACCGTACTTTTGACACGTGCTCAAGAGCGCGGCAAGAATTCGGAGACGGCGGCACGCCTCAAAAGAATAACAACGTTCGCTTTTGTTGCCACAATGCGATGATTTTCTCGCTCGCATTCGGTCCAATGTGCTGAGTGCGAGTGAAACGTGCAATTGACATGTGCGGAGAGAGATCAGTCGTCGGCGAGAGTTCAGTTTGCGACAAGACATCGCCGTGTCATTTGCGGGTCATATTGATTAGTTAAAAAATCCAAAATATCGATCAAATTATAAACTATTTTTAGAATAATCTATTTTAAAAAAACATCCGGAATAGATAAGCGATTCTGCATAGCTGATTACTTACATAATTATAAGCGTAGTGTTGAAAATGTCGATATCGTCCTGGATTTTTACATTCACGTTCAACTTTTTTTAGCAGTTCTGCCATTTTTTAAGGTTGTGGATATCATCGTAGTATCTTCCGCATATCTTGAAATGGAAATTTGTTTTGTCGCTATTTTGAATCTGCGTTCCCAGCTTTAAATAGCTTCTCTCATAATATACTCACCGTATAAGTTAAATAGGTCTGGGGAGAGTACAGCCCTGTCTCACACCTTTGAGCACTGAAAACTTTTCTGACAAACTCGAATCTGTTTTGATTATTGCACGTTGTTCTTATACAGGATTTTGATGAGCTATATAATTTTGTAGTATTGTTATTACTTAAATTAACGATATTAATAAGAAGTATATAAAGTTATCCATATAAATTTAAGTTTTAAAATTGTGTCCGTCGAGGCATTGGTGCAGTTCGTGTAGTATGTCAATGCGATTATCCTACATGCTCTAACATGTTGAATATCACTGACAGGTACATAATGTTCTACATGCAGCTTCGGATTAAGGCCAGCAAATTTTTCAACACCATAACAACATATACCACATAGTATTATATGCAGCATTAGCATAAAATCATTAAATATCAATTGCAATATTAAAAATCGTCAGCAAACTCTTGAGATTGATTTAAATCTATTTAAAATTAATAAAATTTTGGGAGTGCACGATATCTACCGTCCATGATGTTGACACAAATATTGAAATGACTCATTTTGCGCCGCGATAAGGTGAAGTTTATTCAGGTCGAATTTTCTTTGTACAGCTTTCTTGACGTTAATTGAGACAGATTAAACTTTAAAAGCATCCGTTTTTCCTCGCAGCCATTGTTTGTAAGCTCATATATATTTCAAGATTTGCCTCTATATTTCCACAATTTGACATTATCCACTTAATACTTTGCCGCCCCATATAAAATTTAATATCGGCTATTTATGGTCTTCAGCGGTGCACTCGCTTCAATTATGTATGAGGAGTGACGTTCAAGCTAAAAACCGTCATCCATCATGCTCGTAATTGTATTATTTGATTATGAAGCGTTTATTGTGATATTCCGTATAAGTTATCGTATGGTGTTGTGCGCGGCAGCGTTCTACCCCCACCACTGGGTTAAAACATATAAGCGCTTGGTTGTTAACATGCGCAATTTTTATATTCTCTTTCCAGAGACCACCTAATTGAGCCTCGCGGAATATTTTGCAATATTCTCAGAGGCGCAGGCTCGCTATCGAACGCTATTAAGATATCACAATTTAATGGCATGCAGAGAGTGTGATGTATGCGGGCGGCGACGCACGGCACCCCTTCAACCGCCTACCCTCCCACATCCTTATCGCAACAAATAATATTCGCAGGGGGTGGAATGCAAACGGGCGCATTACACATGCGTTACAAAAAACGTGTGAATATCACATTTGAAAAATATGTTAATAACGTGTTCCGTGCGCCCGGGGCCATTGTTGTTCCGCGGCCCTGGCTGTCTGCACGTAGCTCCCCATTACCATAAAGACTTCATAATCGTCCTCGGAGACCCATAAACTATGGAGTTGCCGCAACTTGCGCCCGGGCCCGGGGACTCTTGCTATTCACGGGGCCTCCCAATTGAATATCAATGCCCCTTTTTACATCCGGGACGTTAATTGAAAATAAATAATAAAAATACACATAGCGCATGGCGATGAAAATATGCTGAAAAAACGTGTGGAATATTTCTGCTATATAAAGATAAATATATATAAAGTCGCTTTTTATTACGACTGGTATGGTCAATCAAAACTAATTAATTGCATACTATAAAAAATATTTGATTTTTTTTTATAGTAATCAATCTTATAACAGAGACTATGAGCTTTGGATGAGAAGATCGGATTTTATTTGTATTTTATTTGCTTCCATATTCACTCAGAGAAAAAAAAGTCCATACAGAGAAAACCAGTGGCACGAGACGTTATATAATTATGGGTGTAATGCCCATAGCGTTTATCATCATTATTTTAATCATGTCATTAAATTATTATGAATATTTAATAAAAAAAATGCTTGTCAATATGTAATAATGATGCATATTTACATAGAACTCAAGAATACCTATAAAGCCTTATAGAATAGTTGTCTTTATATGATATTCACTATATATTTAATATTTTTTTTAAATATAAAAAAAATGTGAAAAGATAATCACTATTATTAAAATATTAATTATTAATTTAATATGAAAATAAAGTTTATTTAATAAAAAGAACACTATTTAACAATACTAAACTTAACCTAACACGATTTTTCATTATTTTTACAAGAGACGGGAATTATAAGCAATTAAGAACACATTATTTGTGGATATCGCCTTCTATATCTGAAACCGTCTTTCACCTTTTTTTCAAGGAGCGGGAGCTTCTGTACCCCTTCTGAAAATAGGTAAAATTGACTACTTTTGACCCATTATTCATGGACTAAAGTATAGCCTTTTGCGGACAATCATAAAGGAAAAAGTAGAAGGTGGTAAGGAAAAATAAAGTCGTGGCTTCGTAATATTCGCTGTTGGACCAAATCGGAAGCTCTAGATTTGTTCCAGCTCTAGAAAAATCGGCAGATGTTGAGAAAATATAAGAACAAGTGGATCTGATGAAGGCATCTGATAAAAAAGAAGAACAACAATTCTAAAGTCTCCGACCCGTCATCAAGTCACGAAAGTTTATCTTTAAAAACTAACATTTACTTATTACTTCTCCCTCCATGATTGTCTTCTTGTTCAAGTTGCCTTATCCGTTTTCAGATGTAGACGATTTAAATGTCCTTATTTTTTTCAGTCTAAAAACGGAATAGGCACTCTAAAAAGCAGAAGATAACAAGATTAAACTAAAAAGTATTAAAAGTTTGTTAGTTGTCCTTAAAAAAAATAATTAATATAACCGTTTACCCTAATTCATTACGTCAAAGGGGAATTTAGTAATTTAGAGACTGAAAATTAATTTCTAAATATTCCATACTGACCGCTTTCTAAATATTTGTGTAAGTCTCTTTTAATTTGATGTTTTTTCAATGTATAAAAATTAAAAAATCACCACATATTTGAACAAAAGCTATTTTATTCGTCAAGATCATATTTTTGGAATATAATAATATACATTCGCATTGTTGCTACTTTATTTACATTTTTGCGTAATATATTAAATACTGGTATGGTTTTACATTAAGAAAGTATTTATATATAAAACTAAAACAGGTTTTCAAGTGCAACAGTGTCTAAATTGTTCTGTTCTATATTTTTACATGTTTCTTATTTGGGATTTATAAATGATAATTACCAATACATACATATTAAAATATTAAATAACAATCATAAATCTATTATATAAATCCTGTATTATTGTCCTTTTATATAAATAATTCCATTATGTACTAAATTATAAATGAAAATTTGATTTTTGTATGACCTCTAGCATTAATTAATAAATACCAATAACGATAAAATATTATAATCAATATAAAACTTTCAGATATATTATAGATGGTTTAATAATAATAAGGGTCGCGATACAGCATGCACTAGTAGCTGATAAAATTCTATTAATATCACTGCGCCGTATGTTATTTAATATTAATTGCAAAATTTTCCGCGTAAAAATTTTCCTGCTGACCCGCTGACTACCAACCATTGCACCACGAGGTAGGCGCTGTTTACGTGTGCTTATTTGATTCAGTCAAAATGTTTGTTTTGGGTACATTCAGAATTCTATTCCTGAATCCTTCTCCGTGCACCGTTGTTTCCGAATTGAATCCTGTATTTTTCTTTCAGCGCTGGAAAGTGGATTTTATCAGAGATGTTGTGAATTGCGGTGAATGATCAAGTGCCCTCTGGCCATAAGACGTTTAGCTACTCTCACAAACCCTTTCTCCAACTGTACCTACGTACAATGAATAAAATATATTTCTGAGGTCAAGATTATATTTATATGTCGAAACACGATTTTTTGCTCAGTCGCAATCGATTGCGGGGAGAAAACGAAAATTTCTACACTTGCTAAACTTGAATCACAGTACTTAAGTGTTTGCACTAAGAGATGAGTGGGTAACCAGTATGAAGTTTACTCTCGAATGAAATGCGAGAACATGCAACAAAAGGAGTCGAGTTCAAAGCGAATCAACTTAATTATTTAAGATACGCCCCGTCTAATGCTGCATATAGAATGATTTTATAATTTATAATCATTATATTTTCCAATGTTTGAGATCGACTGTATCTTTTCCAATTTGTATGCAGGCAGTTAGTTGCATCCAGTAGACCGCTACAGGCTGTTCTTCGAGTTACTAAGAAAAACTTACACGCTTCACTTAAGTATTGTTTTACACAATTACGCTTGTTCTCCATTCAGTATCACGTGATGTTGTTATATAAGGAAGATGTTATTACCAGGATTAAATGCAAATGAGATGCATTATATCTGCACTATGTTGATAGTAATCGTATATTTGAGCCATGAAAATTATGACCGCATCCAGTATTAAAAGCAGATTCTATCTATGAAAAGGTAATGGAAGCCGTTGCATATAAAAATGTTTATGCATTAAGTATAGCAAAGCTATTCAAATAATAATGTGGTTTTGTTTTAATATTTTAATAGGAGAAAGAAGAATATCTGTCCTTTTTTCGTAGAAAAATAATTCCGTTTCAACTCAAGCTAATGGATTAAATATACACGATAAATAGATCGGAACATTATCTAGAATTAATTAATTAGAATCGCACACAACAACTCTAAGCTTTCAAAAATATACCCGAAACCTTACAATGACTTATAACCAAAAATATTTATTATATTTATTTAATTTTTCCACTATTGTTGACCATTAGTGACCATTAAAACTGTTATTAATTTAACGATATAATGTTTTATAGCATTTATTATTTAATCGATTAAAGAGCAAATGTTTTATGAGTTCATAATCGGTGATCATTTTGTTTTTAAAATTATTTTCTATGATAATTATGCATTTTTTAATATCTATGCCAATGAAAAGTTATAAATACTTTTATATTGCTTGATATTATTATAAGGAAAGTAAAATAAACGCTATTACATATATTTTACCATTTTTTGTCTGTTTTTTTTCATAAAACGTAAATGGTTTTTATGTATACATTTATTAACTATTCCCTAAGATAAAAAAAATCGACACTTTTGTGACACCTAGAATTTTAATGATGAAATCATTTCTCAAATGAGTGGTTATGCCAAATTTTCGACTGAACGCGGTGATGTCCGATTATTATTACTAATTTTACACCTAATATAATAATATGAAAATATGTACTTTTTTATATGATATATTAAAAGCCATATATTAAAATAAATATAGCAATTCATCACTCAATTCCCCACATTATTTGTAATCGAACCATTGTGTTAATACAATCTGATCTTTTTAAATCTAGTTTATAACTGTAAATTTAAAAATTAAAATAAAGCAAAAATATAACATAAATCTAATAAACCGCTTTTTGTATTTTTTTTTATGTATCAGTATTGGTATTATTATTATGTTGTATGCTTTATTTCATAAAGAAAAATCTAAAGCGGTTGATAAAGAAAATTATTCTGTTAAAGAGGTTCATTGCAGGAAAAAGTTTGGAAAACCCTGTTTTAATGAAAGGATTCTTCGTTCAATATCAATTATTTATTCTACTATTTATACATATTGTGATTATTAATCATTTTGTGATTAATGATAGAAAATTACTTATGAATGGTCGTCTCATTCTTTTGTAAATATTTAAAAGCTGTAAAGATATTTTGACAAATTTAATAATAAAATATATTAACCTTTGTGTTACGATGAATTATTTTAATTACAGTTTGACGTAATTAATAACATTATATTCGTTTATTATTGACATTGTCGTCAATATTTCTTATATTTTATCATAATTATGACCCATCTATTATACTATTGGGAATTCATTAGTATTGGTCATAAAAGTATTTGATATACCAATTTTTAATTATACTCATATTTATAGATTTCTGATTATATATCATATGCACTCGGTATTTTTCTAATCAAAAATAATGGCGAGTCTCATACAAACACTAAATTGCCAGAGTATAACAAGTATTCCTTGGCAAATTTATGTCTTCGCCACTAAACGTAATGTACAATATAATTGTTAAGGGTGGGCATTAAAAGCGAATATGTTCCAGTTACTTTTTATGGTGGCACATCACGGGGAAAATGATGAAATATAACAAAGCCCTCTCTGACAGGAATACTTAAAATCTTAGTACTAGACCGTCGGACAGAGCGTCGGTATACCGCGGGGAGATGGAGGCGTCGGCGCATCGGGCGTCCCTCTCGATGCCCGGCAGACAGAGGAAGAAGCGTCGCGACGCCGCGTATTATAATAGCTTGCGGAGATCGTGCGAATGGCGCCTGGACCGAGGGACACACAATAGCCAGGTTATAATGCCTTGGTCAATTAGTTTCATACGTGGACTCCTCTGTTTAGTACTCTCGCCGAGAGTGTGGAGCACTCTTCTATGGAGTGGTGGCCACTTCACCTGAATACAAATTAGAGGCGTGTTTGTCCGAGTGCGGATATGGCGTACAGTTGCAGCTTTACGCAGTCCAGTCTTCGGGTCCAATCCCTGGCGGTGTTTTTATTGAAACATAACCGGTGACGTTGTGCCACGTAAAGCATTTTATGGAACTTAATAACAGATTAGCGGAACGAAGGAGACGCTGCGGTTAAACTCTTGGGAGATACAACCTTAAAATAGTTAAGGGGACAAAGTAGACGTGTTTTGTTACACGGCTATCTTAGAGGAATACCAATTTATGTGCAAGACTTGCGAATATAGCCTTTGCTATAGTCGACCTTGCATAATGAAAGCAGGTCGTGAACTATTGCTTATTAAATATATATTAAGATATGAAGAATTTTGTTACTTTTCCAAAACATAATGGTTTAATTTATAACTTTCCTTCTAATAATATAAAAAAAAATCTTAAAAATAATATTTTAAAACATATCTTGAAATGATTGAGTCAAGTATTACAAAATAGCCCCATGTTGTTATAAATAAGATTAGCTAGTAGTTTTTTTAGGGAATGAAAGTGTTTATTTAAATGGTTTTTTAATGCAATAGGATATTTTTTATAAATAATTTAATGCATATATTTTTTTAATAAATATGACAAATTCATAAAAAAAATTATATGAATTAATAAATATATTTTTACGATTAAATAAAACAATGAAACCCATCTTCCATTTTATTTATAGAAAAGCTATTTTTGTATTATAAGATAATTGGGTATATTTAAATTGCTAATTGGCATTATACATTTAATATGAATTTTTGCATTTATCTGCCTAACAAAATATTTTATATTACAGCATTATAAACATATAATATTAATTTTATTAAAATTTACATTGAAGAAATAATCTAATATTGCTCAGGTATTTATTAATAAATAAATTTGTTAAACCTTTAATACGATGATTATGACGTAAAATATTGCATTGACACAAAATGGCATTATTTTATGTCACAACACCTAATGACTAATGGGTAAACAAATAAACAAAACGGTATACTTTATTAACTAACCGCTCATTTAATTCACGAGAGCTTGGTAAGGGTATGAAACTGCATTTTCTCGCCGGTGATCCCAAACCAAGACGAGCATTGAATTTCCAAAGTGACCTGCAGATTTGAATGGCTCAGTGGTTTCTAACGAGGTTCAGTTGGATCACCTGGGTTGTCGATGGAAATTTAGAAATGGTCTTCCACTCGGTAATTTTTAATATTATTTCAGTCGGATTGAAATTTGTATTATTTGATTTATAATTATTTATTCAACATAGGGTAGTGAGATTAAATTAATTAATTCCAACGCGCTAAACTACCTACATAAAAATAGTACAAAAATACTAAGACATCATTTTTTTTTTGTTTATTTCCTAACTAAATTGTTATTTATTAATTTATTTATTTAAGACAATGCGTGATTGGCATTACAGAATATCTCTGGTCGCCAATCACGCATAAAAACGTAACCGTATAGTGAAAAAAAATACTTAATTTAAAATTTAAAATAAAGAGAAGAAATATATAAAATTATTCATGTAGAATAACTACAACAATAAAGAAATAGTAAAATAAAGAAAATAATGTATAAACATACAATATATGATAAAAAAAACAGTCATTAGTTACTCCGTTATATGAAATTATAAAATCTCTTACAAAAGATCATCGAAATGGCGATATTTGACATCAAATAAATCTACATATTCGGCCAAGTGGTTAAGCAGAGTAATAGCTCTGGTTACCGGAGAGTCGTTGAGAGCACCTGTCCTCGCATTTGGCAGAAGAAAAAGCACACGCGAACGAGCTCGATGGTAGTGAGGTGGCGCCCATAAGGGCAACTCGCACAGTACAAGGGGGTTATGTACTGCGTCAACCAACAGCTTGAAGAAGTGCTTTGCCAAGTAAATTGACCTTCTTTTTTCGAGGGATACATACTCCATGCAGCCCTGTACCCATGCACTGGGGTATAAACTGGGGTAAAATCCAAACTCGCTCATGTATTTTTTTCTAATCTGAGGGAATTCGAAGTATCATAAGGCGCCCATATAATGGAACCTGATTCGGGCAAACTCCGAATCAATGTATCGTATAGCACTCGTATAACTAAGGTGCTACGTATGTGATGAGAATTTCTCAAGACGAAGCCCAACATTCTTTATGATCTCATACACACGTCCGATATATGTAAATTAAATTTTAATTTAGAATCAAACAAAATACCCAGATCTTTAACAGATGATTGCTTAGGAAGAATTACGTTCCCAAGTCTGTAATTAAAGATGATGGGCTTCTGTGATTTAGAAAATGTCATTGATTGACATTTTCTATTTTTAAGTTCTTCATGGGCAATTATTATGATTATGTTTTGTACTGGAGTGAAAAATGTAATGGGTTGATAAACAAAATCTTTTTGGCAAAAGGGGCTAATGTAGGGATATAAGTTGGAAAACCCTGGTATATCAAAAGACGTATAAATAACTTGTGAAACAAAAAGCAAAGATGTGCATCACAAAGTTTTTATTTTAAAAACGGTTTTATAAATTAAGGGAACCGGTTAATAATTTTTCTAATAATTAATCAATTTTTTCCACGGCTTTTAGTGGAAGGTATCTACCGTGTAAACACTAGGGTGTATCTGAATAGGAGGATAATCACTTACTTAAACTAATATTAAAAACGCATTCATTTTTTTTTAAATATTAAATTTAAATTCAATTTTAATAATAAAACAGTCGTTTAGTTCCGAAAGAAAATTCTTTGAATAAATGTGTTTTTTTCTTTCAGGGCTAATTTATTGCCAGTGTGTAGTCGAATATCACGCGTTACATACGGCCTTGAAAACTTTTGCAAGTTTTATTTTTACCCCGGCATATATTCCCCCGATATACGCAAATCCCTAACCTACCCCATCCCCTCACGCCAAGAATCGAAATGTTGTTGCCGAAATATTTTATGTCAAAAGTTTCACAATAAACGTGATTGGTGTTTTTGGCGGTACGCCCTGCTCCGGTCCTGAATGATTCCCGATTCCGGCCTCGGCTGTGATAAATTAAAATAAATAGGTCCATCAGGGAGTGGCTCGTCATATTTCGCGGTCTGAGCAGAAAGCCCTGGCCCCATGCCAGCAGCCGAGGCCCTGGCTAAGCAGAACCGTCTCGTCGTCTTCGCCAGTGTCGCCCCATGCATACACCATACTTCTGGCTTGCTTTGTCTTCGCAGGGGGAAATGCTCTTAATATTTCATAGAGCTTTTTACTCCGAGGGCACTTTAGCTTTATGACCTCGAGAAGATTTTCCGCTCCCCCATCTTCGTGTTGCTATTTCCCTAGATATAACAGCAATGAGATTTTTTTTTGTTTCAGCACTTTATTAAGAAAAGCGCAATCAAATGTAACAAATTGTATTGGGGTGAACGAATGTGCGTTTCGCGCATATTAAACTTTTTTTCAGCAGACAACGTTAATTATTTAACCCAAAATTAATGCCTCCCAATGTCCGACCCCCATTTTCACCGAATAATAATAAGTGTACGTGTAACTTTTAATAGCACATTTATTTTTCAACTTCGTGTAAATAAATTCACCGAGGGTGCTGTTAATTCGTTTTTTTTTCATGCAAATAAAAATTACATTTCATTTAGCCGAAAGCTTTTGCCTCATTCCTTTACTTTATGTATGAAAAAATATTATTTGACACTGTATACACAGAGGTGCCGTTTCTCTGTGCGGAACACGAGGTTCAATACCACGTGCCGATGTCCTCAGAGAGGTACCCACCTCTCTGGAAAATCGAGTAATAAGAGGACATTACAGAATCCCTGAGCTCACGTAAATTTTCGAATTTATTTGCGGTTAAACATATTAAATAAACAAAATAAATTGATATTTCCGATAATAAATGCACCAATAAAAATAATGCATTTACCGCATTGATCACGCCTCAGTTAATTATGATTGGCTCATTTTATTAATTCGTATCCATCAAAGCTTTCATATGGTATACATGTTTTTCATTAAAAATATAAATTAATTCCAGTGTTCTGAAATAAATCTTGAACATTTCTACTTATAATATTAATATTATTTTGACATGTAACTCGTATTTCTCGGAATTTAAACATTTAAGGCACAATTTAATTTTTTTGTGCTGAAAAAATTATTAGACTTTTTGACCCTCCTCCATTTCAATTTACTCCTCTGCCTCTTGGCCTCCACCTTCACCCCCGCGCGCATCCCTAATAGACGTGTCAAGATAAAAGAAAACACTTGACAGTGAAGAGATTAGGGAGTCGTTTTGTAAACACAAAATAACGATTAAATTATTTTTTCTGGCAAATTGCTACAGAGACGCTGACGCTCATTAAAGGATTCCCCGACGTGGACTTTTAATATCTTCAATATTAAGCTCCACTTGAAATATCTCATTAAAAACCTGTTGACATTTAACAAGTCTCCTCTTCCTGTGACCTCTGCAAACTGGGGGCCCGGAGCTTTCTTCTCGTTAGAGGGACTCAACCTTGAAGTGACCGAAGAAATGAACATCTTTTATAAATGATTATCGTTAATTTTAACGACTAACTATTCATTACGTCCTCGGAGCGTGACTAACAACATTTCGTACTTACTCTTAATCAAAAAAAAATATTTTATTAATAATACATTTTCATAGATATATTATTTGAATAAATTTTTAGGCGAGATATTTATTTTTGCAGTTGTTACATTAGAAAAATTGCAAATTTGCTTGCTTTTTTTAAGGAAATGTTCTGGTAATTGAGGTGTTGGACAAAAATGAAGAAAGAACGAGTGAAAAGTAATCAAAATAATTGCCAGCCAACGTCGGTAATCAGAGTGAATGAGGCAAAAGACGCGTCCCTTTATAATTGGATCTATTAAGGAATCGTCCGTCTTGTCCCGGACATATTTTACATAAAAAATACATTATAGCCTAACGAGGGACACAGCGAAGGAAAAACGACACCGGAATTAGATGTTGTCTTTTAATTACAGGAGGGTGGGGCTTGTACTTGCAGCCAGTAGTTGGCGGTGACCATTAGAAATTTTAAAAATAAAACAAATATAAATAAACTACAGCGTTTTATTAAATAAATAATAAAAACAAGAAATAATATTTTTTTCCCGGAAAATTGTCTCATTGTTATATTTATTATATTAATTCTGTTAATGAGCCACACGCACTGTGTCCTGTTAGGCGGCTTAATATATTAAATTAAAATATATGTACCTAGAAAGATGAATGCTTTAATTATCATAAAAATACTATTAACACATTTTTCTCATGTTCCTTGATAATGAAAGGTATTAATAAGGATTATATGTTCATATTTATTAAAGTAATATATTTTTATATGTTATTATTGTAAATAATAATAAACATAATGATCGTCTATAAAAAAAATTATAATATTTAAATATTTATAATAACATAATAAAATTAAAATATCATAAATATAAATAACTAAAACATATTTATACATAATTCCTAAAATAAATGCATCTACTTTTGACAATGTTGAGAATAGTACTAAAAAATACTTTATAATTATATTTCTAACTACATAATATTCTTAATATACTATGACAACATAATTTAAATTTATATAAAAGGCTAAAGAATAAAAAATATTAATAATTAATGACCTTAATTGTCCGCAATCGCGAAAAAACAGCAACAATATTCGCTTCTGTTGCCACGGTTTTTTCTCGCTCGCATTCGGTACGATGTACCAAGTGCACGATGAAGAATTCGTCAATATCTTGACTTAAAATCTTTGGGGGCTATTTTTTATTAAAATTATACCACCTTCGGATAGTTGTTTTCGAGCCCCCGTGATAGATCAGTTAACATGTAATTCCTAAATAATAAAATAATAAGTTTTTATCAAATAACTTATGTTTTTAACTCTAATGAGACAATTATAGTAAATATATTTTTATAACAAATTATTTAATGCAAAAAAATAATTCATTTTTAAGAAATAACCTAATTTTTTTTTAGATTATCAAGATATAACCCTGTAGTAATTTATATATTTAAATACTTACGCATACAGATTTTATAGTAGCGACTAGTTTGACTATTTTTGCTTTTAATTTTACGTTTTTTTTATATTTTTTATTAAATGGCTCCCCAAATATAGTTAAAAAATAATCTATGCTTCGACGTGCGTTTGTTTTAGAATATAATATATAAAAGAAATACATATTTATTTTACTATTCTATTTAAATCAAAATTATAAATATCAAAACAATATAAAAAATATTTTCCTAAAGTGAATTGGAGTTCTGTATAAAACGACTCTCTAAAATTAAGCACTATTGGAGGGACTGGCGCACACGCCGCTTTATAGCAGGTATAAATAATACTATAGGCGATTCAATTTTATATCTAACTATCGAGGATTTATAATTTAATAAAATATCGATAATATATTACAATCGCTGATATGCAGCGCCTGGTGGCCTGCGGTCCTAGCAAAACTGAAGGAAAGGAAGATCCCCTGCGATCTCTACGCGGTTATCAATGACTATTTTAGCGACAGAGCTATTGTCATGGACGCCGGCAGTGACCTCGTTCATTCACCAATCACAATGGGCTGCCCGCAGGGATCTGTCCTAGGACCCCTGCTCTGGAACATCCTTTTCGACGACGTACTTCGCGTTCCACTGCCGACCCATTGCGAACTGATAGGCTACGCCGATGATCTTCTCCTGATTGTGGGCGGTGACACCCGCTCTCAAATCGAGTCCAAGGCCAACACCACCCTGGGCCACATCGCCGAATGGGGGTCTACCAACAGACTTACGTTCGCTGACTCCAAATGTATTGGGGTCCTGACTAAAGGTTCACTCAAACGTCCACCGTCTGTTGGGTTTCCAAACAGCGACCGCCACTTCCCTATCCGGGAAAATGGCCGCTACCTCGGTGTTCTCCTTGACTCTAACCTGGGCATGCTCCCTCACGCTCGGGCCATCGTCGAGAAAGCCAAGCATGCCTTCGGCTGCTTCCACAGAGTTGCTGGCGC
>JAGXCT010036231.1:4831-34978 GCA_022495035.1 Philopotamus ludificatus
CGTTTATAGAATAACCTTTCATGTCACGATGAGTTTCTTCAATGCGTATCCGCTGAGAAGAAGAGTAAAACGATCCTTTACTCCTTTAAATCCAGAAGCATACATACGTAGCATTCATTTCAAATATAGTCCCGTCTCGTTTACAATAAAAAATAAATTTAGTAAATAATTTGCCCGAAAAATTTCACGGAACTCTGGGATATTTTTCAACTGTTCTAGATCTGCACTACCCGATTTGACAATCATTTTAAGGGTATGCAAATTTGAACGTTTTCTTAACCAATCAAACCAACCTTTGCTTCCTTTAAAACTATCTTCTCCATCTAAGGACTTAAAACGATCACCAAAATTGTGTGATATGTTTCGCTTACATATCACAAATTATATTTTTCATGATTGTTTTGAAACTTCTTCATTATTGCTCAAAAATTTTCAATTCGGTTAACATCTAGGTCTGTTTCATGGCCAGTTTAATTACTTGATGTAATTAAATCGTTTGAATTTTTTTGGCTAAAATGTAGAATATGATTGACTTCATCAACTGACATCAACATTTTTTTAATAGAAAATGGATGAATTGTAGTCGCAGATAGTCTAATGGCACGGCGAAGAATTTTCTTGGGTTATAATGTTGGAATAACATGGTCTTTTAATCAAATACATATATCCCAAACAAGTTAAATTTAAATGACATGAAACGACAACCCTCTTCCGATCATACACTCTCCAACTTCTGTAATCTTTTCATTTTTAGGTGAAGAACTGATTTTTCAGTACTTCGTGATATATATCCGGCTTCCGCGTGTATTTAAGATACAATCTTCACAGAAAAGAGGGTTGAATTTGTATACTACACTTTGTAGTAGATCTAAGGCGTCAATTAAAACCGTTCTAGTATCATTTTAAGCTCCTAAAAATAAAGTATATAAAGATGCGGGGGCAATGAGTCTTTCGCACTTACGTTTCCTGTCGTAAAGCATTCTCATAATTCATAGACTTCACCCGAATGTAGTTCATTCACAGTTAACTTACACTATCACACTGATTGTATGCTACCTACAACCAATGACACTGGTCCGACATTTCATTCACAATCGACCATAGTGTTAGTGTAAAATCAAATGTATTGCTTGATGAATCTACATAACTGAAACCTCATCATTTCCGAGATCCTTGATCTAAATCAATTATGGTTCATATAGATTTGTTTTATTCTTCCAACGTTACCTTTTAAATACAATAAGATCCATTATTTTTCTATTCTTAATAAAACGTTATTTGTAGTTCATAGCACAGAATCTTATCATTGTCATGTCAGTCACATCTCCGTGATTTCTCTCGTACCAGAGATACGTCTCTGAGATCCTTATCATCATCTCGTACCGGAGATTCGTTTCTGGGATCTTTTCATCACACCTATTATCGAACTGACGACACCTGCAAATTCTTCAATAAACATCAATATCAAAACAAAGTGTGTTTTCACTTGATCTTGATCTTCGAAGCGATCGTCAACTACCGGACGGTCGAACCTTTTGTGCGCCAGCGGTCGTGTACCCTTTTGATACGCAAGCTCCTTAACATAATTGGTGGCAGCCAACCTTTTACATACCATGCCCCATTTTTTGGAGTTTTAATGCGTCATACAACTCCTTTTCTACCTACCTACGTTTGTTATCCTCTTAAAAATTATAAACAGCATATTATAATTTTCAAAACCTACAGAACTAGTTCACAAAATTCTCTGAATTCTCGTCTGTTTCATTCCCTTCCTATAATTTTATACACAAATTTAACAACCGGTAACATAACAAGCTGCATATTTTTTTTCCAGTGCTTTTTGGTGTATAATGCGGCAAAGTTGTAGTACCATTCGCATTACTTATCATCGATGGCGTTCCGTCAGTGCACACACTGATGAGATTTTCTAGACATGTTTTTACTTTTTCAAATATGTTTGATCCTCTTGTTTCACCATGCAACGACTCCAGACTAATTCCAGTTGAAATACGCCACAGATAATCTTCCAATGCGCAATGTTTTGCGTATATGTCATATATTGGCCGCCCATGAAATAGGGGCTTTTTCTATCTCCTCTTTCTCCGTGCCTGGTTAGAGAGTATCTATCTTAGATGTGTGCTTCTCCTTCTCGAGCTTTAACAGCTTCCCAGTGGTCAGCTCTTCCCTGTCCCCTACCACAAATTTTCACATCACTGTCATTTACATCCAGACCCATGGATATGTCCAGAGAAAAATATTCTCCACTATAGGCAGTACTTTTCAGTCACTGCTTCTGGCCACAAATTTCTCCAGGCAGTGATCAATGAGAAATAGGTAAAGTCATCTTTCCAAAACTTATCACCTCTCCAAAAAATGTACTGACAGAGCCCCGTCAGTACACACACTGATGAGTTCACTATAATCTAATTTAAGATTTTCTACGCATGATTTTGCATTTTTTAAATATGTCTGATCCTCTTGTTTTACCATGCAATGAATGCACTGTGAAATTAAACCTATAGATTTTTTTAATTTATTAAAAGTTAATTCAATGCAATCAATAGCAACGCGATTCGCAGAAAATGTATATTCGCGCGCATTAAAAATATTATTTTTAATTATTTCGACGTATTAATAAAACGTGATGTAAGTACTTCTGATAATCAATGATTTAAATATCGAAATTTTCCTTATACGTCTGATTTATCCCGATAAAAATATTAAATAAGACGAAATTCATAAATAATTACACGAAAAATTGTAAACGATACTTTTAGAAAATATCAATCGCCACTCACATTACACTGATTGGTATTTACAATGATTAATAAATCATCAACAATGCATAAAGACTCATATTCCGAGACAAATAACATTACTTACCATAGATGGATGCCATTCATCGAGTCACGTTCTTCGTTGCTGCGATGATTGCTGGCAATCCATGAATTTCATTTATCATCCCTGTGTGAGAGAGATTTCAGTACGGCCATTGTTATCGTCGACAGAATGGACATTGGCCTCGGTTTCGCCGTTCGCAAAAAATGACTTATGTCCCAAGACAATGCCACAACTGCCGGTCGACTTGCTCGCTTGTTCAGGTTGACATGTATTACATGACACGTGCAATATGCATGCTGTCAGGCATTCTTGTGTCATTACATATATTTTTTTTATCTTTTTGACAAATTGTAAAAGGCCGAAGTAAGTGATTAAGGTAGAGAAACGCGGTGCAGAATATGTAATCAGTTCTGAGAACGATCCATATTTTCAATTACCTTCTGACGATTCTCACTAGAGGAATCTAATCTTTCGTTGCTGACTCCAGTGCAAATGTTGTCGCGTTGATTACGGCGTGTTTGAGAAAAAATCACCAGTGTCACCAGACGTAAATTAGATAAATAACACTAATGCCCGAATACATAAAGTGTTTATCTAATTAGAAATACGCTCTGTAAATCACGCCGCAATTAAAATTTAATCTTCTTCGGCCGATGGATCAAGGAGACATTGCCAACTTTAAAATTAAATACAATAACTTTTGCATAATTGCTACAAAAACAAATATTGAGATGATTCTAGCAATATATATATAACATTCTTCATGTAATGATAAATATACATACAGTTAAACCCCCACTAACACTAAAATCGGACCGTGTAATTAGGAGTCGTGTAATTGGGGGAATGAAGCCGTCCGGCTGTGTGCGTATAGCCTGGCACGTCTTGAATACACAGACGCTAGTCAACGTTTGACTGTATGTGAATGCGACCGCGCAATTGGGGGATTTGCGGCGAAATATTTCAACTCAGCGCGTAATTCGGAGTAGTGTAATTGGGGGTTCCACTGTATAGATAAGAAGAAGTAGTATTAAACCTTTTTATTAGAGATCCGCATTTCACGTTTCACCGGACACCGGCGGCGGATTGATTTCACGCATCTTGCAATAAAATTTCACAACTAAATTCATAGTAGACACAATTCTCCTGTAATAATAAGATTTAATTAGATGTTTAACCTGTAGTAGCAATAGTCAAGATATATTCGAGTTCGTCGGTAAAGTTTTCAGCGAATTTAATTCGAAAACCAAAAGCCAAAAGAAACGGTAATTTTTTGGAAACGAAATCCAGAACCGAACGGAAAAAAATAACACTTCAAAGCCCTGGAAAAAATGAACGAACTGCTCAAAAGTTGAGAAACTAGTACTCGAGATGAATATACAATCAACCCTTCTATAGTGCTCAATTTTAGAGCGCCGTTTTCTACAAATCGCTACAATGTTTCCTAAATATGTAATACGATAATCGAAATAAAGGTCAATACCCAATGGTTAACAACAAAACATAAGGCAGGTTTATATTCGGCGCTATAGCAGGGCTGACTGTATCTTAAACCATGTTGATAATAATAGATAGAAACTATTAGCTATTATATCTAATCTTCATCAGATTCTATTAGATCAGAAGAGGGTCGAGGAATGTATTTATCTCGGTCTCTACTTACGAGTAAAGGAAATTGTGAGCCAGAAATGTCGAATTGGAATGGCTAAAAATCCAATGACAACGTTATTGACAATTTGTAAAAACAGGGACTCTCCTGGTGTTCTCCATTTTTACGTACGGCGTAGAAAACTGGATCGTGAAGGAAAAATTAAGTAAAAAGCCTTCAATATGTGGTGCCAGCGACGCATGTTAGGAATACCATGGACCGCTAAAATCATAAAAGAAATGGGAAACAAAAAATATGAATAGACAGACGCTCGACGATAAGTCTCTAGAGAATTCTTTGCTACTTTGGACATCCGGCTAGAAGAAACAATAGCTTATGATCCAAAGACCCAGAGAATAAGACATGTTGCCTATCTGCTGCAGTAACCAAGTGAAGATCGCCACGGCATCTACCGTAGTAGTTGCAATGCGAGATGTGTAATGCAGAGGATCCTGGAGAACCATAAGCAAGAGTATAAAAAATATATTTAATTCCTCTGAAACAGTCAGATGTTTATAACAATCAAAGAAAATTTCAGTAATAAAATAAAATACAGATCTTCGACGAATAGCAACTGCTTTGAGATAAATATGTGACCTACTTCTGAAAATTCGCTGTTTAAGCTAAACTGAGTAATTCTGAAAATTGTCATGTAAACATGTTTTCAGTAAGGTTTTTTAATAATCATGAAATTATGGCGTACGAACAGCGTATATAATTATACTAAAAACATTGCTGAGTATAATTTTTGGTAATCAGATTTATAATGCATATTTTAAGGTTTATTTGAATAGTTTTTAAATAACGGAATGTCGGATCTCTTCCTTATGATTAGCAGGAATCTGCAGTGTGATAGCCAGCTAGTCAATTATTTTGCTAAATACTGATATTATAAAATGTAATTTCCTTCCTTGATCAGAAGTGTTTAACAACATTGTGTAAACTATGCCCCTTTCATAAAACTGGGTAGTTTTATTTAGAGTAAAAATTCAAATGAAAGTGAAACAATAAAACTACGAAAAGAATTAGAGGAGTGCCCGACGAAGATGTCGTATTTTTAAATAAATATACAATTAAAAAAATATTACTATATATTCTCCGTCGATAGTTAAAACTTTCTTCCATTTTCTAGTAATATTAAATCCATAACTAAATTTTTTCTTCGAATTCCTTAAATAAAACTGTACCGTTGTTGCCTGATAATTTTTAAGAATTTTATAATGAATAATTCCTTTACATTCCCACCATACAGCCTAAATAATCTTCAGTTTCAATTTTAGTGTTAGTGGTGGGTGGTGACTTTTTGGGACCAGATGTTCTGGAATATTCTTTAACTGCTTCATCATTTTCTATAGAAAGAATGGACATATAATTCAGTCTCTCGTGTCTTATCGTCGATCTGTATTTATTTTTTTTATAAATGTGAGTTTGGAGAAGCTCTTTCAACTTCACAACTTGTTATCGGCATTGTATATCGGCTATGAAATTTCAGTTATAGATTCAATTTAATATATTCTTCATCTATATTTGATTGCTGTGTCTTGCATCCATTAGAAATTTAAATTTCTTCCTATAGTTTTTAATTAGTTCTGGTATTAAACAATCTCAAGACACATTTACTACAGAAACACGAACTTTATTTGATCCCACAAGTGTAGCTGTAACTGCGCTCATAAAGAATAATACAAAACTAAATTTTATAAAATAATGAGTAAGGTCTTGGGGGCCCCATTAACAGTTGAGATCGGGGGCATGATTCTTCAGCATCATAAGCATTACTATAAATCCGCATCTGCCAGTGGTATCTTCACTTTAGAAAGCCACTAACATTGGTTCGAGTACATACCTCAATACTCGTCCACTCTTTCACAAGATGTCGAAGAAATGTTGAATTTTCCTCTAATTTTATAAATTCTTGACACATTTGAAGTTGCACAGATTTGCTTTGGTATCCAAACCACCATGTTTGAATCTTGCCAATTATTTTTACATGTCCTTGCACTCGTGGAATAAATTCGTAACATCTCATCTGCCATTTTCACTACCCTCTCACATCGAACTTTATTTTTTTTTAACCATTTCTGACAATGCCGAATAGTAAAACAATAGCATTTTTTTTTCTATTCAGCAGAGCACGTCTTTTAACGGCTTTAGCCATGTTTGCAGTTATTTCGCATAATCGAACAATTGAATATGTTTGCTCTTTTGCGTTGAATATTATCGTTGAGGGTCCATTTCTCGTCCTCAGTGCTAAGACGCCTTAAAAAAATCGACACTGCTACCGAATCGACACAGATTAAATACTGAGTCACGCACAATTTATGAGGAACATCACTTCGACATCTTTTCTACTTCTATAAAATATTATTGGATCGTTGCTAGATGCATATAAACTTCTTATCCAACCTCTCGAAACGTCAAATCAGAGATCAGGTTTGACAACAATAAACAAAATCGTATTTCATTTTTAAACGGCAGTTAAAAACTCAACAGCATAAAATGCGTCCATTATCGCTTTGGCCATAACACTAACGCTAACGTATATATTAATATAAAAACAACATTCTGCCTAATACTTACGACGATTGATATTTATAATATTTTACAACATTGTGAAATGCTTACTCAATTAAATATTCAAATCTGTTATAATGATAAAATGGTTTATAGTATTAACTCTAGTACTCTTTCACCGCTCCCAATTAAACTCTGTTGACTGTTGACTCACATCTGACCTGTGACACGACAATTAGTAACACGATTCTTATATCCCTATACCGAGAATCATTTCATATAATGACGAAATTTCTTTTATATGTAAAACCATTGTGCACTGTTCTAGTCGGAATCCAGTTTGAATGAATATATCAACATACTTTTTTTTTTATTAAAATTTGGCCCGCATTATTAGTGCGACCATAAGCTGGACAACCCTCGCACAAACCTGTTATCGAATGTTAAATCGAAGGGTGAAAACCTGTCATCCGATGAATGAGTCGATTGTATCTGGGATTTGCAAACTTTCCCAGCGTTTATTTGCATTACCTGAGCGCCAGCAGCATCGGCAGCGTTCGCTGACATGTCTTCGGCAACATACCTATTGGTCTGACCTCAGGTAGTGGCTCGCGACCGCATCAACAACAACACGCGTTAAGGTAACGCAATGCGCAAATAAACAAATTAATACTACCAAACATATTATGTAAAATGTATTTAATTAACCGGAAATGTGTGTTCATTTATCACGCTAATGGTAATTATCTTAAAATATGTAATCAACACTTGGTATTAATAATGCGATATAATATATAATTATTTTTCATAAAAAAAATACTGATTTAAGAAATTATTAGTCAGTATTTATATACAAATAATTTTTGATAATTCATTGTCCTATTTATATAATGGACAGACAGAAACTGGAGTAAGGTATTAATAAAGTTTTACGCTTTCAAGTCAAAATCTTCAAGCTCTATTCTATATACAAATACTAACCACAATAAAATATTATTTAATGTGGTTAAAAATATTTTTTATCTAGCCCGCATTGATATATTTTCATAAAAAATAGTATTTATTAAAATAAAGTCTCGAATATCCGCTAAATATATTGGTATACATTATAAATTTAATATATAAAATATTTGTATATGGATTCGATACTGAACTGTACTGCAGTATCATTTAACACGTTCCATGCCGCAGTACATTTTGAGAAAATAAGTACCTGCGCCACTAAACAAATTATAGTTTATATTATGTATATATAGGCTTCATAAATAATGATAAATAATTTTCAAACAAAATTTTGGAAGTTTTATGTGCATTATATTCAGGGGCGCCGTATATGTTACATTCAATGTTAAAATTCGTAGTAAATGTGACCGCTAGAGCACTGGAATTGTTTATAAAAAAAACACATAGGTCACCGGTGACCTATGTGGCGCCCTGATCAAAAACATGGTAGGTCACCGATGACCTACGCGGCGCGGAACGTGTTAAGTAATTACTACTAAATAAGTTCGAAGCCCTGTTTAATATAATCACCCTTGAATTTTAAATATCTTTAACGAATCATTTTTTTTTTAAATCCATCCATTTATTGAGTAGAACGCTGCCAAACGATGGTATTTTTCAGATATTTTAAACCGAAGGTAGTCGAAACCCTCCGCTCTCGAATTAGGAAATTTTAATCTATTTTAAGAAAGTTTAATGAAATAATATTTAACATTTTTGGCACCTAATATTCCTTCTTGGTAGTAATGTGCTAATGGTACTAATTACATTTGAAACATCCTAGTTTATTAAGCTTTTGGCTAATGAGATAATAAATATTATTATTTTATTCTTTGCGGTAACATAATTAATAGAATAGAGCTCGACATATATTGCCGAGTTATATGGCCTAATCCAAGGTGACAATTATTTATGGTTGTTTATTCGAAAAGAGATTAAATAAATTAGATATATTTGGGTCAGTATAACGCTTTATGGGTAGGTTTGGCATCTGAAGGGTTAAAATTTTTTTTTTTAATAATATTAAATAAATTAAATTTATTTATTGCGATCGACAACGATCGGCGATTTAATAATTATGACGTTTGCACGCTAACGATGTTTACCTAGAATTCGAAATCGAATTGTTTGAACGATCGCCGATGACAAATCGGTGGGAATGTGCAAGACGTCACCTTGGCGGGCTGGTGCGGGCCAGTGGTGTTCGGTGCCGGCTTCAGAAAGCGGCCGCTGCTCGCGCTGCAGACATGTCGAAGCAGTACGAGCCGCCGCCGGTGGAGCAGTTCACCTTCAGGAAGGCGGACAGCACCACCTTCCTCAACTTCCTCTACAACAGCGAGACGGGCCGCGTGCTCGGCCGCAACGGCGCCAGCTGGGGTAAGCGACAACCGCCTGCGCCGCTCCGGGGCCCTAGGGCTCCGCGTCCCGACAGTGCGCCCAGTGTTGCCCAGTGCTGCCCAGTGCGGCTGTGGGGACCGGCTCAGGTAGAGGAAGCGCCACCGCCTCGCGGGCGTGGCAGGTGCCAACGAAGAGACAAGTGTGTGCACAACCTATTCGTAGGAACGATGACTGAGACCCCGGTTTGAATCCCCGATGCAGTGCAACGCCGACAAAAACCGACAATAACAAACGGAATAACCGACGGGAGGCGTTGCCGTGACCACGCTGGGCGCGGCCACAACAAAATGTCAAAACAAAAAACCCGCGCGAATATGGCCGTTAATTTCCACGTTCGGGCCGCGCTCGCGCGCCGCGGTTTCGAATTTAAAAACGGCCATAATCCGTTCCCGTAATCGTGGCAGATCGATCGCGTACTCTGATCGCAATCAAAAACGATCTTTTTGATCTTATTCTATTTCACGTCGAACGTTCCGCAATGTTTTTATGTAACGTCTTTAACGTGCGATATTTTAGTTGGCAGACGACACTCGGGAGATGTTTTGTCGACCGACTGTAAAATGTATTTTTATTATCGCGCTTTTTACGCAAAAAAACGAACATACTTAAAATACGATTTCATTAAAAATAATTGATATCTGACGAGTCTTTAATGCTTGATATAAAAACAACTATTATTCGCCAATATTGATAATTATACCCCCACATT
Organism: Philopotamus ludificatus; assembly: GCA_022495035.1. Classification (NCBI taxonomy): domain Eukaryota; kingdom Metazoa; phylum Arthropoda; class Insecta; order Trichoptera; family Philopotamidae; genus Philopotamus; species Philopotamus ludificatus. The sequence continues at coordinate 14,944 of JAGXCT010036231.1, forward strand.
ATGCCAGACGGAAGCGATTCTGAAATGCAATTTTCAATAAGACGTTTAGCCGATTCTGTCTAAATCTTCTCAATATTTGCGTAATGTCTTACTTTCATGTATTTTCGGGAAAGGGCAAAGTCGCAGAGTCGCAAATACAGAGGAATACACATCAAAATGACGTAATTTTAGCTAATTTTACGCCAATTATAATTCAAATTGAATACATATCACAAATGACTACGAGGAAAATCAATAAGAATACCGCAAAACTTAATCGTACACATTGTGTTGTTTTATATATTTGAACGTGCCGCAAAAAAGAGTACTAGGTAAACATTTATAATCGACGGCTATAATTTATTATTTCTGCGAAGCGATTTCTTCTAAGTATATAACATCGATTACACCGTGTCGATTCTATAACGTTTTTTTTTTATTATCGTTGCGTAAGCTAATATGCAAAACATAATATTGTATAATAGCGTTTAAATTATTGGCACTCAGTATTTAAAATCAAATTTTCAATCGTTCAATTGTGGCAAATAAATTTGAAATCATTATCGCCTCTATTTCTAATCAATTATATAAAATCTAATGCGTTAATTATGCCGCAATATAAATGTATGCGTGCACCGCGTGCCAATATATTGTGAATGCACTATATGTATATATAAATGTTGCCACATTAAAAAAATAATTTCCCTTTTGAATTTTTTCGTCGTTTATTACTCGAATAGAGGATTTCAAGCCCTATTTTAATTTATGCATAATATGCAAAATGTCGTTCGATTGATGAATGATGCACATTATTACAAAATGTGACTCATGCGATGCTTACACAGTTGGATGTATTTCGCAATACATAGCAACGCGTGGAAAAGTAATGTATCATTCATAAACATTTGTAATTTTAAAATTAATATTTTTGCAAACGCCTTTCAATAACAAATATCGATTGTTTAATAAAAATATATTACTGCACCATTGTACGAATGCGATAGAGAAACAATGGCACATAACAGTTATTTATACCCGTGACTAGTAAATGAGTAAATATATTTTCAAAAAAAAAAAACATGCAATACCCTAATGCATTTGTCCACGATGCTATCTTTCGTGTCTAGACGTAATCAATATTACTTGCTCATGAAAAATGTAGACCCCCGAAAATATAGGGGTGAATGCTTTGTGTGCACGGAAGTCAAAACTTTCTGTTATGTGATTATAATCGCGTAAATCGTGTTTTTATTCGTTTTATATCAATGAATTTTTCTTGGTATTCATTTCTAGATTGGATATGATTGATTTTGACGAGCGAGCGCTGAAAAAATATATGTACCGTGCCAAAAACTGAAAGCTTTTCAAATAATATTCGCTGAAGATATTTATAAATGTTGAGAAAGACTTGTTGGGATAGTTTATTGAACTCTGCTGAACACCCTCGTTTGCAGCCGACACGCAATGCACTTCTGGTTTCAGAGTTTCATTTCGACGACGTCACTGGGCGTCGATTCCGATTGTGGACTCTGCCATGGTTGATTTCGCTGTGTGCAGAATCGAACTGCCATGCGTGACCCACATTCGGGGACGAATGCAAAAATTTTCTACACCTCGAATTGAATTGGCGACTGGTTTTCGATGCAGGTGAATGCATTGCCTCTGAAGGAGATTACGTCGATTTTACGAAATTCGGCCATCACGGTCGCGGTTTCTTGCACCTGGTCGAAACCGTCTATCCTTGAATGACGAGTGTACGTGGTGACCACGCTTCAAGTGTTTCTTCAATGGACAACGCGTGCCTCGCTGATGAAACATCGTCAACGACGAGTTTCTACCAAAAAAAAAAACCGCTCCGGCAATTGAATTTTCTCGTTAATTCGTCGACGATTCCGTCGTCGCATGTTTGTTTTCCTTCAATTTAACACCGGCGAACCGTTGATATCTGGATTTTCTAAATCTTGCTTTCAGCAAATTGGATTACTTGGCCCTGTGCCACTCCAACTGTTCAAATGAATGTCGAAACGGCCGCATAAATCATGTCGACATTCCGGCTAAACAGAGGACGAAATCCACGAAAAATATTAGCGAATGCAGTTATCCGCGTGATTTGCATAATGAAATCGATATTCTCCAGATCTCGCGCCGACTTTTTTCGCCATTATCTTCTTCGGCACCGTCGACAATGGACGACCCCGTCGGTACAACATCACACACGCCTCGCATGAATATTCAAAATTCGCCACGAAGCTTTGTGAGCGTATTCGCGTGCAATTTCATTTATAACACCGATATTTTTCAATATTAACAAGACCATGGACGGACATGAAACGATTTTATCCAATAATAAAAGGAATACATTCTATGAAAAATAAGACAGATTTGATATACATTATATTTGCTGGGGGTCACCGGTGACCCCCAGCAAAATAAATTCATTACACACCACCTTACACCTCTGTTGCAAGCATGTAACATCGCAATCATAATATGTAACGCATCATAAAAAAATGCTTTGAACGTATCAATAACGTTAAAAGACGATAGTGACGCAGAAGAAAAATCTTTTTCTTGTCATTGACCAAATTAACAGACGTGAACTGCTTTAAAAAATTAGCAAAACTCAGCTCAACGAGCGATTGATGATGAATCTTGTTTTACATGTCTGTCCAAATAAATGTATTTTATTGTGGAGATAAGTTGTTCAACTTCAAAACTAGCGGACGTTGTAAACTGCTTTTTTTTATCAAGATCTTCAACAAGACCACTAAATATTACCGAATGATGGAGTGCTCAGATGTCTATTTTAGTTTTAAAAGATGCATCTATTCCATAATAATCTTAAAGCATAGAAATCCTTTATTGAGTCAGATACTATTTGCATCTGTATAACTTTCACAGTGAAGTTGCATTCAAAGTCTATCAGAAAATCGAATTAAATGGTTTTTGGATCCCGTATAAATTATCCTAAGATAACAAAGCTTATTGTAGAATAATGTATATTCCGTGTACATGAAACCGTTTAAGAAATGCAATCGAAACCAAAGATTAAAACGGGTATGCACCGGTGACTGACAGTTATTGATTTTAAGAAATAATCCACAATCTCCTTCAGCAGTCACGTCTAAACTGAGCTTAAACATACGATGTTCTTGACAAAGCAAACAAAATGCACACGAAAAATGAGATAAATAACAAAATATGAAGATTATTATCTTCTAATTCGGAAACGAGATGGATTATTTTACATATTTATACGTAGTTTTTAGATTAAAAAAAATATAAACAAAAAATATTACGTTTCCACACGCCGCCGTCAGTCAACGGCGACTGACACTATAAATATAGTTCTATGCTATTTTTTAAAGTAAAATACGCCACAATTAATCATCCATATATATAAATACATAAGTTACAATTATATTGATATAATGGTCAATTTTTTTTAAAAAAATGTACCCGGCACGATACGTGTTAACCTTCCGGATAAATCTTTATGACACTAGCCAGGGGGGAATATAAGTGTGAGCGACTAATAATAAACCGGAAAGTGTAACTAACACGCTGTGCGTCATGGGGGTCACCGGTGACCCCCAGCAAGATGAATCGATTACACATTATTTTACACCTTAACTTATCTGTTACAAGTAATAAAGCTCTTAAAAAGAATAGGAAATACCATTGATTTTTAACTTTGGTATATTAACATATTGAATAGAAAAGTTGAGGACCCTCATATTGGAATCATAAGAACTTATGAGGAAAATCCGATTTGATTTATCTACAATAGAATTAACACTCGTGTGGTTGAAGAGAACCATTCGATTGTAATCGTCACCGAGCAACATCGGCGATGAAGACAATTGACTCAATGCCGATTGTCGATTATCAGACGCAGAAATATATTCTGAAATTTAAAAATGAATTAATCATGACATCTCGCCCATCGACCACCTGTTGTGTCATAACTCATAAGCGGCCACCATCGCTATGGTTATCTATTTTCAGTTGCCGTCGAGAATGCTAATAATTCAGCGAGCGTATCGCCGTGGATCTCTGGATCTGAGTTTTCTATGCCATCGATATGAGGTTATTGAGCATCGTCGAGGATTTGATTTGCAAAGCACCAAGAATTAGTTCAACATTCTTGTTTTTTATGCTGACAAGTTGTCCGACCAGTTTAACGGCTCGTTTCGCGATCCATCGGCATCGCGAGTGCTTTCGATAGAGTGGCCAACTATCGAAAATTCGCGCACTGGGAATAGACGGGGGGGACTGTATATGCAATCCGTGGATATTTTCTGGATATTCAGCATAGTTCTTCATGCCGAAATACGTAACTAACGGCCAATGTAGATTTCTATCGAACATATACGTCAGTGGCAATGACGTCAGAAAGTCTGGTCTATATTTAAGTCTCGAATGTGGGACAAGACGGTTTTGATGTCACAGCTGGAATCTGGTATCCATCCGAGCTGGAAATCTGTCTTATTTTGGATGAGATACGGTGCAATCAGTCGAAAATTGGTTTAGATCACACTGTCGCCCTCTGGATCCGAGTTCAATTGGGTTACCGATTGAACTTGGACACGAATTCCACTTTTTTTAAGTGTAGACCGAAAACAGTGATATTTCAGCGATTTATAATTAATCGTGTTACGCAATGAAATATTCTAAAAACGATTTCCTAAGAATTCATAATGGAATACTTATATTTCTCTCGCTGTCACACACGTTATTTTTATTGCCGCGATTCAAGTTTTCCCCAAAATATGTTTATATCATTAATAAAACGTTGGCTATTAATTTTTTTTTAAATACATTCTATGCTTTTAATGCGATATGTTTGATTATGACATAGATTTTTACACGTATTGTTTCGCTAAAATCTATGGAAACATATATAATGTCAAGTTTACAATAAAATACATTTGCCATTATCGTCTAGCACTGAATTTTTGATAATTTTCTCTGATATATCCTAATCGCCAGACCACAACCGACACATGTGTATCGCTAAATATATGCATAGATTTTGTCATATAAATATTATAATATAATCCTGATTATATATTTGGATGATTTAGAACAACATTTGAATTTATTCATTTTGGCCGTGGTGTGTGGAAATATAATAAAATGTACATAATATTTTTATATTATTAATATGAGACCTTGGCGATATTTATACATTGTTTCATACAGATGCTTCTAATATCCAACATAATCCAATTGAGAGACATTTAAATTTAATATATTCAACCTTGTAATGTTTAGATTTCTTTAAATTTCTTAAAAAAAATATCAATCAACATAATAAAAGCGAGCGACAATAATTCTTGATATTAAAAATTGTTCAAAACGATTTTTATATCTTTTATCTGGGGCGGCTCGTTCATATACACTGTGGAGCTGCAGCACCCCCTAATAAATTGAGGAAATTTTTCATTTTTAATCTTCCGCAGCATCCCCAAATATTTGACACACTAGCCACCACCGTCTTTTATTATTCTTAAGCTTTCTGCAAATGCAGTAGGTACTAATTTGAGATCAAAAAGTTTAAAATGAACGACGTTATACAATTTTCCGCAATCGACCCCGCTTTTACATGTGTTTTTTTGATGGCAATGATATCTTGGTAAATGACGGATTGTTGCAACGTTTTTCTGTGTCAATATTTAAGAATCTGCATTAATTTCGCATGTGCTGTAGTATATTTGTAAGTTTTGCGCTAAAACAGGATGAACGTCGGTTTAAAAACAAAAAGCGTTTGAAATTCTGCCAAAAATGTATTTATAGTCGACGCCGGAATACCAGTTCGATCTGGTTGTCGGATATGTACCGATGGTTTGCATTCTTTGCACCCCGGAACACGCATTATGAGCCAAAAATTGCATTAAAATGTCGCAGAACCGGGATCTGCAATGCGATGTTTCAGCAATGCAGAGATTAACGAAGCGAAAGTTGCCACCGTCGGAGATCAAAGATCGCAATTTCAGAGGTTCATCGTTAGATCGACCTTGGATTTGTCATCTCGATTCGCATATTTCTCCGAAAAAATTTACATCTGCATATGCAAACGTTCAATAAAGCCAACTGGATAAATTTGTTTGTTCAATTCGCGACTAAAGTCGCATTCGGATGACGTCTGCGGTCTCGCATCGTAAAATCTCCCGCTTTCATAGGCTAAGGTGAATCAATCAGCCATTTGTCCGCGTCTCGCCGGTATCTATCTTTGTTGCCGATGTGACAGATGAGTAATGTTGTCAATCCGGAGACGCTTCCATGTCTATTCACGCCGAAATGCAATGTTTAAGCCCGAAACGAGCGTGCCAGATGAATATGAATGGTTTCTTTTCGCAAATTCGGCGGACAATTGTCCGAAACGATCCGCGGTTAATTGTGAACGATTTACCTAACAAGACCATTGTTGATTCGCTCGTCTGCAGTGCCGGCTTTCGGCCAAGACGTCATCCATGCAAATCTCTTTACAGAATTTGTCAGCGACCACGAACCAATGAATTATGGACTGGATCTTCCATTCATAATCTAGCTAACATTCTTGACTGATCATAGCTTTAGACTTAAAATTAAGAACAAAAAATGTACGAGGCTAGAGTGGTTTAACATACCAAAAACTAAGCACAGAAAAGCTAGATAAAAACCGAAATGAGACATTTATGATCGATATCGATAAAATACTCAGATTGCTGGTATCACTCAACGAAATGATCTAAAACAAAAACATATGGGGAAGGTTGAGGGTGGCACCAATCCAAAACATGATTCAAGAGAGCAGACTCTGGTATAGACATCTATACCAGAGAAGCGATGAGCATGTGGAGAAAAAGTGAGACCACGATCGTGGTTGGAATAATTCACTCTCCAAAATCTTGAGAATCTTGGGATTCGACAAGTCACAACGAAAAGCAGATCGTTCTGGGTTGGTGGAAAAAAATGAAATAACAATCGAGAAAAATACATTAGTAAACATATATATATCACGAAAGATCCCTAGTTTTATATCTGCGGATTATATAGTGAAGACTTGGATTATGCTATGCAGTGAATATGCTTACATTCAAAGCCTTCGAGTCACATATATGGTTAAAAGAAGTAACGTTCATCCCCGAGAAGGTGTTGAAATATGAAATTTTATTAGTTTGTTAGTTTAAAATAAAATAAAATCTAAGCCTCCCAAGAGCTATCATCGGGACGGTGCACAATGAGGCATGATTCAGTAAAAAATTAGTACGTTTTTTGCTTTGAGTGATTATCTGACAAGGGCTGCCATGACTGGATAAGCCAATATTTAAAAGAACCGTGGCACCAAGATCAAAACCAGTATCATGCCTTGTAAATAACAATCTGTTATGATAATGTGAGTTAACTACAAGTGCGCTTAGTACTCGACTAGGTTAATCTCCCACTGTTGTAATCTACGAAATCTGGAAAGTCTTTATGACACTGGCCAAGGGATGATGGTGGGTTATACAACCTACCACCCTCAGAACTTTAAACATCTTTATCGAACCTTTAGAGGTGAGAGGCGCTTTAGATTTTTTCTCTCATGCCATTCATCCATTGCCAAATAGTAAAATAAAATAAAACATCTATCCTACACACAGTGAAGACCAGAACCATAATGTAGACAGGCAAAAGATGGTTCCGAAAGCTGATAAGTGTTGTTCTCCAAGTAGTTTGGCATGAAGTATGACGCACAACCTATACTAGAGTAATACACTTATCGAGATAGGAACGTAGGTGGAAACGTACATATCTGCTATAAGCGCGTAGCAATTGAGAGAGGAACAGAATAGGATCGTCCCGCCAAAAACTCGTCATGACCACGTCTCACGATTCCGATATGAAAACTGCATCCATGCACATTGATAAGCGTAGATATGCAAATACCAAAATTGTATCATCTGGAATGACTGCTTTATAATCAGTACGCGCACTGTTTACATAAGGATAGTCTCTGCCTTCCTCGGGGACATCGCATTATGTGTTCATGTCGCACTCGAAATAGACGGCATAGCGTAGACGAGACACGCGAAGTGATGTCATTGCCATATTGCATACATTTGAATGTGCTGTTGTATCGCGGGCCATTCAGAATTTGGCTACTGGCGCAGACGCAAACATTCTGCTATTCATTATCGGTATTACCTATGCCGGTCACTATTTACTTTGCGCCCAGTGTACCATTACGGTACAACGACGTGTGAGGACGTGGCCCTTGACAATAGACGTTGAAATTCAAAAGCAATACGAGACGATACATCAGTACTTTGCATGATCTCCCCTTTTGGTCGTTTTCTTTAATGACAGTGAAATAAACTACTTACTACCTGCTTCCCCTGATAGTAGTAGCTGGTTTTCAAGAACTATGTGACCAAAATTTATCAGGGTTCTTTGGGGGAAGATCATCAATGGATTGGACAGTTTAAGAATGGTGTTTTTATATACATCACAGGATTCGGGGCTAAATCTGAAATGGAGATGATCAAAGTCCATAACTGATATCTTTTACTGGAGCTACTGTAGTCTTGCCTTCTATGGCCGTGCTCTCGAAATACCACCATAATTTCCCAATTTCTAGACGGCGATCGTGTTCCCGGACACGTGTGGCCGCCTCAAGGCCAGGCCGCAGCTGCGTCTGGATGTATTGGATATTCCTCGAGTGTGTACTCTGCTCCGGCGCTACATAACGTCAATGGCTGTTAAAACGTAAACCGTGTCAAATGCTACGAGTACGGTCTGGCATTCGGCGGGATACAAATGTGGCTTTGGCACAGTGTCGGCTTTATGGCCGTCGCGTCAGAGTGGTCTGCCAAGAGCGCGGGCTATTCTCGGACGGCCGGAGGACGCGGAGTCGCCTCCCTCGACCAGAACTTTGTCATTTCGCCGTGTCGTCTAGAATTAGCTTTCGAGTGTCAGGATGCGGCTGTAGGTCGCGGCAGGTGCGCAAATTCTGGAACCCCATGGACCAATCCAGCTCAAAACTAGACACATTCCCAGAACCTTACACACGACCACGTCCAAAATATAATTTATGAATTACAGACATAGAAGCGACGGATCTAGATCAAACGCGGAGCTAGACGAGTTGACGAGACACTGGAAGACTTAAAAATGCAATCCATTAAAAATAGGCTTTTCATACACACATTGAGGTCAATGCTGAGTAACGATACAATCGCACAAGGCCACTGTCAGCACTGCAGACTCAATCCATTCCTTATTAAGCTCATTTATATAAACATAGACGCTCAAACTCGCCATATCGAGTTATTCGAAGGATAACTGAAATCAATTTTCTAATAAATAACGGCGTTCAATATGATGTTACGCTTATCAGAATGCGATTACTTCAAGGCGCTACGATATAAAATCTCGTTCATAACTATTGTGATACGGTTATACTTAACGTTTGCTAATATTAATTACGTTTTAAAACGCCGTATCGTTTGAATCTTTACAGCAGATCAATCGATTAAACCGTGAAAATTAATAAAATGATTGTATACAATGTGCAAAGTTCGTCGAATAATTTGCCGTTATTTTTTTTATGTTGCAGCCAAAATTTGCCTATTTTATACATTATTCTATGGAGTGTTAGCCGCTTTGGTAGCGATATGTATGTGGGTATTCTTCCAAACCTTGGATCCGCGAACGCCCACGTGGCAGCTGGATCGCAGCATCATCGGCACCAGCCCCGGCCTCGGATTCCGTCCGCTGCCGCCAGATGACCAGGCGGAAAGCACCCTTATTTGGTATAAGGGTTCCGATTTCTCGTACTGGACCTCGGCTCTCGACAAATTTCTAGAAGGTAAAACACACGAACAATCGATCAGTATTCAAAAAATGAATGTTGTATAATAACGTCGCCGTTTTATTTTTCAGTTTACAAGACGCCAGGCTTGACACCGGGCAGGGGTCAAAACATCAACGACTGCAGTTACGATAAGCCTCCGCAAAAGGGTCAAGTGTGCGACGTGGACATTAAAAATTGGTCGCCGTGTTCGCAAGAAAACTTTTACAATTATCACCGATCGGGGCCTTGTATATTCTTGAAGCTGAACAAAATCTTCGGATGGATACCTGAATATTATAACGATACGGCAAGGCTGCCGGACAATATGCCGCTTGATCTGAAGGACCATATCGTCCATATGAAAGAGACGAATCCTGCGTCATGGGTCCGTATTTGTCACGTATTGCGTCGTCCTCCGTTGATTTTGCGACCGATAATACAATTTATTATTGTTTCAGTTGAACACGATATGGGTGTCGTGCGAAGGTGAAAATCCCGCCGACGTCGAAAACATTGGACCAATCAGATACATCCCGAGCCGCGGATTCCCAGGATATTTCTATCCGTACGAAAATTCCGAAGGATACCTGAGCCCGCTTGTCGCTATACTGTTAGAGAGACCGACGAGTGCGTACACGAATCGATTCAATCTCGTTTTATGCCCGTTTCCGATGTTTAACGATCGTTTTTTTTATTTTCAGCCGGTATACTAATCAACATTGAATGCAAAGCCTGGGCGAAGAACATTGTGCACGATCGCCACGATCGACTAGGGTCCGTCCATCTGGAGGTTATGTTGGATTAGCGACAATTTATGTGATCCGTCAACACGATTTTAGATAATTACACGCTCAATGTCATCAAAATATCTTTGTTGGGTACATTCTCTTAAATATGACCACTCATACTTATTTTTATACTCATATATCCGCGGAAGACGTGGTTGGAGTCACACCGTTTCTGTATTATAAGTAAACTGACAGTAGGATACAAATCTAAGATAATTTTTGGATACTTATTTCTACCGCGAATCTTTTTATTGTAGATATTTTATCTTACTTAAATTTGAATGAGTTTCATTTGTGGAAATGTCGGGGTATATATATTTCGTTGTATTTGACGATACAATCAAACATATTGCTTTACATTCACGTTCTAATAATTTTACGATTGCCATCCATTTATTATAAGTTGTATAAATTATTCCATTGTTTTAGTTACATTAGGAATTTCTCGTGATTAAAATATTCTCTACGGCTAATGAATTTATAATCGTTATGGAACTTTTTTTGTCACATCATATGTAAAGCGTCCGTGTTGCTGTTGACTTGTTTCGTCAAAAGATAACTTTTGATTTTATTGACGTAATCGTTTTATCGCAAGCTTGAAAAATCATTGTTAAAAACATAAAAATAGGCTAAATACTTTTGTTATAAATTTTATTATCTAATTATATACCAAAACTGCCAAAATTTAAAAGGAATTATTAAGTAGACGTAAGTTTTCAATCTATCACTCATTTTACGCCATGTTGCATAGTCACCGTGTTTCTAGTTTTCGTCATTACCTAGTCATTGCTCGTAAAAACGAATCTCTGAAATTTTAAATTTTAAGACTGCAGTTTTCAACATATCTGGTAATGATTAATAATATATTCTAAAAATAAACGTAGAAATAATTTTTATTATTTTTTTTTCTGGTGCTTTTACGCTTTGTGAACATCCGATTATATAGTCGAGTAGATAACCTATAAACATATCATGATTGTTGTAAAGATATATTTTGATAAATCCGAGGCAGTGACGTTATTATTATTATTATATACAAGCGATCATCATAGAAACGTACGACAATCGCTATGAAATAATAAAAGTGTTCGTATTGGAGCGGGACTGCGTTTTCGCGATGATCGTATAGATTGAATTATTTATAAATAAATATATTAAAACTTAATTTAATACTTTTGTTAACCCCTATGGTAGTATCAACATGGCCGAGATCAACAGATATAGTTAATATTGCTTGAATTATATTTTATTTCAGATCTATATAGATCCTCGTAATCAATGTAACGCCGTTTTGTTGTCATAGGTTAATTTGTTCTAATCCTATGAATAAAATATATAATTAATCGAGGATCCGTTGAACGATATAGTTCCAAGTCCAAATGAAAACGACGGGGTTAATTCATCTTACGCTCCGTCATCATATGATTACTTTCTCCGTAGCGTTAATTAACGCGACGGAGCACACACTTCCAGACTGTTCACATTTATTTTGTTTTAGTATTTCATTCACATCTTAAGCAATTAATTCAATAATTTATTGTAGGACAGTATTACTTTTAATTCTAGTACAAGTTTGTTGATTTATATAAGATTGTAATGTGTAAATTGTATAGGAATAAATTGAATGAATGATATTAATTGTGCACTGCCGATGTGACGCGGCCGCAAGCAGTTTCCGACGTCGATAATCTCCGAGCGTCACGCACCCCGTGACGCAAATTAAGAATCTCACTTAACGATGATACGCATTATACGGACATTCCCACCTCGTGTTTTCGTGTGTGTAAACATTTTTAAATGGATAAAAAATTCCTTGCTCCAGCGTCACGTCTGTGATATATACGCAGCATTCGGGCTTGCGCTAGCGCTAAGCACGAGCTGTCCGTATATATATAATATATACATTTTTATTCATACCGGAGCGTTTATATAGATCTTTTTGAATGATTTATATCGCATGTATGAATTGATATCCATTTTTTAAAAAACATTAAAATATATATAGTAATAATTAATTACGGTTTGTATAAATATGACTTGTTCAGAGAAATAATATATATTTATACAAATTTTGTATTATTATTATATGGATATAGTATTTTTCGATTAAATTTATTCAAATTTAAACAATTTTTACTCCGAATAAGTGCTCTTATTTTTAAAATTGATAAAATTGTGATCGTTTTATGAATGCGAAAACGAAACAGAATGTTCAATAAATAAAAAATGTATAAAAATCGATCTGCGCTTTTTATTTTTAACGCACCTCTATCCGATTCCAATTTATCCCGTAAAAGCAAATCTTTGGATTATTTATTTGGCGTCACACCAGGAGGATATAGTAAAATCGGTGAAGAACCATCCAAAGGAAAGGTGAAAAACGAACATAAAAATGAAATAATGGAAGAATTTATGCTGATACAGAGATGTATCTATTTTTACTTCATCATTTTTATGTCACGGCACATTAATCACATCTCGTAACATCCCTGACTTTATCTATGTAGACGTACGCTGAAAGCATGAGCCATTAGCATGCCAGACAATAAAGATGTGTTGCTGGAAACAATTATTTCGAATTATGTCCTATTAAGTTCTACCTTGTCATAAAATATTTGACGATAATTTTATGACTCTTCGGAAACATGGCGTCGAGAAAATTATGGAAGCAAGGAAAAGCGCGAAGTTTACGAATTATAGATCAACTGCAGCTGCATATTAGCATTTCAGACCACTAAATCGAAGAAGTTAGAGAATGAGAAATTCACGGCACATCTAAATACCCCTTTCACTGATTGAAAATCATTATTCTACCCTAACATAAATGCATTAAATGATGATGCGGTTGTTTACTCAATATGTTTTATATCATCATCATCATTTGCCAGCCACAACACTCTCACTCGCTGAGGGTATGGGCCTTACCAAACTCTCAAATGACAGTCGAGGCCAAAGGAACCTGAGTCTCACACGTGACGTGAGGGGTCCCATTTCGTATCCATACCGTGCGGACCCAAGTCATTTTGGTATGCAGTTTTTTCTGAAGAGTTCCCCTGTCTTGGATATTGCTGGCGTTGGACCTACATCTTCTACATTGTTGATATCGGATTTTACCCTCTCAACTGTGTCGAGTCAAGTAGGAGGGGGTTTGTCTCGGCATTCGTTTATTCTCTTCTCTAAGGTGTTATCTGCTTATACCGAGTCACGAGTAACAAATAGCGAGCGACCGCACGTATAGGTGTATGTTTTATGTAAACAGACGTAAATAGGCAACGTTGGTAGTTTGTTGTTAACCTTCCCGCTCCGATGGGATATTCTTGGGTTCATAATTTTACTTGGAAACTTAAATAATATAATGATTACATCTTTAAGAAATTTTATATTCCTCAATATACATGAGTCCGATGCCACTACAGGCGGTAGTTTGCGTCGATGCATGCCCTAAGAGACTTGGGGAACTTTTGAGCCCCCATCGGACGCAGCCGTTCGCTTCTTTACACGTAAAAGTTAAATCGAATGTTACTAAATCATAATCATTGACATTTTACTGATGATACATTTTATTTATTTATTTATTTATTTATTTAAAGACAATGCGTGATTGGCATTACAGAATGACCCAGTTCGCCAATCACGCATAACACATAATAATACATGAGAAAAATATATAACACAACAACAGCATGTATTTCACAAATAAATTAGAAAAAAATTATAAAATTTCATATACAGGTATCAACAAAACGGCTATATTTGACATCGAATATATCCACATAGTCGGCCAAATGGTTGAGCAAAGTAATAGCTCTGGCTACCGGAGAGTTTCTGAGTGAGCCTGTCCTCGCCTTTGGCGGAAGAAAAAGCACATATCAGATACCGTATAGTAACTGGAGGGTTTTTCAGAGAAAATGCGAGGCAAACAAAAATTAAGAGGCTCTTAAAAAAAGCTAGCGATGGAAAGCATAGGAAACACCATTGAATTTATTCTACTCATCGAAATTCCCGTCTTAGGATTAATTTTAAATTCCGTTTCGCATTTCCTTTTCCTAAATTTTTGTACCACATATTTTAACTGCCTAGTTGAGTTCTCTAGCATTGCTAGTCTCTGGGCAGCTGCTCCCTATCTCTCCTGAAAAGCTCTGAGTAAGTGCAAACTAATGATTCAATGACAAAATAGTGCGAGAACGTCTTAAGATGTAAGTTTTGTTGATTAATTATTTCGATGATGATCAATAAAAAAAAACGACCAGTGCTAATGAGTATGAATCTCGTTAAACTCCAATAATATTTTTAGATACATTAAATCCTTTCAATATTTTTCAATCAATCTGTTGAACAGTATAGGTATTATTAACTCTTTGACCGCTATGGTCTTACCGGTTACTTAATTCACCACACACGCTAATGAAAAGGCTGGAAGCCTCGTGTAAATGATATTCCGATAGGAATGTGTTAAATGTGAAAAAAAATGTATAATAATTGAATTTTTTGAAAAATTTTAGCAGATCTTTGAGCTGCTACCGTATTGGCTGTTGCACTTTTTTCAACAATTTTTACATTACGCAAAAAAAAATTCTTTTTAAATCCGTCAAACATCTGTTTGTGATAAATTCGTCTGATAATGCATCATGCACATAATGCGATTTTCTATTACATATCTCCTGTGTTGTATGGGAGTCTACCGTTGTTATCTTGCATGCGACAATTTATATGCATGGACTATCAAAATGACAGAAAGACACATAAATGAGTCATCTATTGTCAATTTTTCAATGGAGCAGTTTTAATGAATATTTATTCATTATTACAATTAATTTGATTATTAAAAAACTAATGTTACAAAATAAAAAATGCATATCATTGCTTGCTATTCCTGATATATCAAGCAGGAAGATATTATAAATGTATATCTAGATATATTTGATAAATACAGGTTTTACAATTCAAATTGGACGTTTTACAAATCAAATTGGACATTTTACAGATCAAATTGGAAGTTTTACAAATTAAATTGGACGTTTTCAAATCAAATTAGATACCTCATTGTATTTTATGAAAAAATTGACAATAACAACTACTAAGAAAATAATTATAATCACCATTGTGACGATAATCTGTGTCCTGATTGTATTTTATATAAATGTGTTTTGCAGCGGCTGCAGGTAATTTCATATACATGTTCATGAAATATTTGTAGCAATTTAAAGAAGTGTCAGTTTCAACAGAATTATTTATCACGCTTTCTAAATTTTGATTCATTATTGTATTCACACTGACGGTATATATTATGAATGTACAACTTTTTTATAAAATACAATGAGGTATCTAATTTGATTTGTAAAACGTCCAATTTGATTTGTAAAACGTCCAATTTGATTTGCAAACCGTCCAATTTGATTTGTAAAACCTTTAATTTGATTTGTAAAACGTCCAATTTGAAGTGTAAAACTTGTAGCTCTACCATTAAAAGCGATTGCTGTTGTATTGTAAGCAGTTTTATAATAATTCCATATCTAACGGGAGTAATAATTCAGAGTAATACATTTTAGAAAGAATATGATAGTATATACAGAAATATAGACAGATAAATCTAGAAGATGACTTAGATTTAAAAAAACGACTGGAAAATATTAACAGCCTGGAAATATTACAACTAAGAAAATAATTATAATCACCATTGTGACGATAATCTGTGTCCTGATTGTATTACTGACCGTATTCGTATATGGATATTTCTCCGAACTCCGATTTTAGAATTATGAGGCGTAAAGCCGCCATTTACAGATAAATCACAGCATCGTAAAAGCTTAAAATATTATTCTAACGTAATAGAAGGTACGTATTTATATAAATTTGATGAAAATATTTTTTATTAATCATTGTGATGATTTTTAGATTATAAGATATCATATTCAAAGCCGAGGTGATTGAACAACTTCTACAAATGCAATTTTAACGATCCGCCGTCTAGATGAAAGATATGCGACGTCAACGTAAGATCGTGGCAACCGTGCGTTAATGGAAAATACTTGGCCGAGGAGAGCCCTCATATTATTTTATAACGAGACCGAGAATTTACCATCTGATATATCGTTCGATTCAAAACTACATATAAAAGATGAAGAAATTATTCATCGTATGAAAAAATAATTTAAAACCTGATATATTTTAGCCGGAAAACATTTCTGTGTCTTGCGGTGGCGTCAACAGGAGAGACGTTGAATTTGGCCGAGATTCCGATGACAGGATTTCTCGGCTACTCATATTCCGACGAGACATACGATGGTTATCTCATTCCGTTGATAACGATACATCTGAAAAATCCAAAATTTTATTATAAATTAATTTATTTTATCTAGACATGTTTAAAGATGAGTTTATTTTTAGCTGGAGCCGTAATCAAAATAAAATGTGCCGCAGTGGGGCTTCTAATCTGCTAAAATCTAACTTCTACATTTATATATTGATCGGATAAACTGTAATCTGAACGTATTGATTGAAAAATGATATTTATGTATCGTCGATAATAAATAATAATTTATTTTTATTCGAACGTTGAAATATAAATATAATTATTAAATCAGACTAAGAATATGTTGAAATATAAATAAAAATTTGTATATATTATTGAATGACTGTCAAGAAATAATCATCGTTAATTATAATTTAAAAAAAATATACATATATTGATTAAAAACCACAAATTTACATCCATCACAATTTTATTTTGAACGTACATTCAATTATTTATTAATAAATTAACTGACGTCATATCTTGTAGTATTCAACGATATGAGTTCCGATAGTAATCACGGTAGAATCGCAATAACCATCCAAGGATTTCTACGCCGCACCGACCGCAGATCCAATCACTATCAGAAAAATATGAATAATGATATTTAATAAAATAAATACTCCATATCACTGTATTTTTATGTGGGAAGTGGGAAGATCCTTTCGCTAAATATTTATATATTATGACAAATAGAAAACAGCACATTCAATTAGCAATCATCGCAGTAGCCGCTGGTAAGTAAAATTTAAAATTATTCTATATACGACTACGCTTTTCATTCCAAATAATACATTTTAGAACGAATATGGACGAGTTTATTCCGAGATATTCGAAAAGGAATTTAGAAGAAAGCTTGGATCTTCAAAGACAACTTGAAAACACTAAAAGCAATCGAAAATTCAAAGCCAATTTTAATTTAAGTATTACTCTATTCACTATTTTCCATAATCCTTTACAGAAAATGATATATTCATATATTTACAGCAAAGAAAATAATTATATTTACTATCGCGACAATTATCTGCATACTTCTGATAATATTAGGAATATTATATGGATATGGATATTTTACCAAACATTGAGGAGATGAATCGAATATTCCAGCGTTGGATTGTATCCCGATTATGATAAAAACTTTATTTATTGGATGAAATTCTAGTCAAATATGAAGAATAATTTAAAGAAAATGAATCACAGAAGAGATGTTTAGATAGATATATCATTCGATGATGAATAAATGTATTTTTAACTTAATATGTACATTTAATTAAAGCGTAATTACGAAAAATCAATTGTTTATTTACTTTTATTTAACCGAGAATTATTAATTAGATTTTTTTGCCGATGAAATAGCAGCCAGAATGACATCTGCATATGTACGAACGAGACTTTTCACCATTTGGAAAGAGTTCTTGTGACTGATATATATTTTTTAAAGATTTATAATTAGTGTCATGAGACATTCTCAATCTTAAATAATTGATTTGTTGAGAATATGATTTCCAAATTATGCATACATTGATCGATATGTCAGATTTGTTTTTTTTTTGTAAATGCAATAAATAATTTGCTATATTTCCAATAAAATTTCAATAAATATTTTTACGCAACAGAAACGTGGCCATTGCAATAACGAAAAGCTATAATTTTTCCGAAAATTTCCTTGACCAAATTTGTTGAAACAATCGACATCGTTGCCAAATTGATGTGAATCAATGTCCACCACGTTTGATAAACAAACGTTCACGTTTTTTTATTAGATATGACCGATAAAAGAAACCAACAACTGTTTAATGGAGCGTTAAAAAATATGTTTGTACATTTTGTCATCGGGTGTTTGCACAATTTCGCGTTGCAATTTTTAAATTGACAGCAAATATTCAAATTCTCGGATGCGACTATCCGCCGCGAGGCGGCGCCACCATCGCCGAACACTGGCCGTTGATCGATTTGAAAACAATGGCTTGTTTATGTGGACACAGTTGCTTCGTACGAGCATAATGGAGAAAGTACTCTGGAAGCGAACTATGTAAACTTTGGATTATGGCACGTATGCGATGGAATGTCTTTTAATGATAATCGCGTTGACGCGACGTGTCTGGAATCGTACTTACACGTGGTTGCAATGTCAACAAACAAGATAAAATATATATCTGCAAGTGTCTCATTCATTTTACAGCTAATAGTCATCTTCTTAGAATTACTATGTACATATATACATTATGATATACAAGATTTAATAAAAAATATGCCGTGTAAGAGGCGAAGAGGAATCTCTGCAAATATGGCTGAGCTTGCAATATTTAAGGTCAGATGCGTGTTCAATCTGAGTTCTCAGAGGATTTTGAGACCATCTTCTACTTCCCGCTGGAAAGAGTTATAAGAGGTTACGGCATGGAAACTTCTAGAATTTGTGGACGAATCGACATTGGGATTAACCAAACAAAAACAAAGAACAAGCACAGATGTCAAGGACAAATTCTTGAACAGCATGAGAGTCGACGAATAGAGCTAGTCTTAACGCAAAAAATAATAAAACCAGCCAAACCGATTTATTTTAACCCATTGATTCCCAAAATGGTCTACATGGACACTCGGGGGTCGATTTAGACTTTCAGGGTCGACTCGTCTTATTGTTGGGTCGCCACCCTCATGTCTGTGAATCGTGACCATCGCATGTTTGTTGAGTTTTCTACATGTTTCACTTCTTCTTGTGACTTTATCCATCTTAGTTTTATTAATTTTCGATTAATTTCAACGTGTCATTGGACATCCAAGATTTTTTATTTCCATCTTTTGGCTTTTGACATTTTTTCTCAGTATTTAAAATTATCTCCTTCAACTTTTTCTGATGGATGTTAAGAAAAAGTTAAGATTGTTTTTTTATTATTTCCTTTTGAAAGGTAATCATTTCATCCTCGTTCAATCGTAGACGTTTTTCCGTTTGGTTTTTTATTGTTTTCAGTTTTAATTGTGCATCTGCGACTAATAGTTGGTGATCTGATCTATTCAACATAATCCAAGTTTACGCAACAACGACATCCGATGTGGATAACGACTTAGAAGTATTTTTCGGCATACTTCAAAAGACCTTAAACAATACCCCGATAACGCGAAAGTTGGGACCGCGTTATTAGAACAACGCGTTATCGG